>CATNWG010000009.1:130000-135000 GCA_951329385.1 Polia nebulosa | reverse complement strand
CAGAAAATAAGTACCCCAGCCTCACAGCAGAAGCGAGAGCTTGCCTGAATAAAGCGAAGCTTCATTTAGGTAACTCTCGCAACTTGAAGACAGAGATAAAGACGGAGGTTCTGGGGGCAATAAATCGGCTCTATGAAATAGTGAAGGAGTCGGAAAAGTCGAAACTTCCTGTCACCGCTGTATCCACAACAGCTTCCGACCAGACCAACCTGTCCTCTCCCAATAATGCAACCGAGGCGAACAGGGATCTCGTACAACAGCTGGAGGTAAATTCCGCTCTATTGAGAGAAAACCTCAGTAAAATGGAGTCGCTGCGGGATGCTTTGACGATGAGAGATTCTGTTGAGGAGAGAACATACGCGTCTGTGGCTGCTGCGCTCAACAGCCAAACCGGGGCGCAGGCTCTGGGACGAGCGACGCTTCACTCCGTGGTTGTCTCTTCAACAGAAGAGACTGAAACGGGAGACGAGGTGCTGGAAAGGGTGAGGAAGGCGGTCGATGCGAAGGAGGGATGGGTGAAAGTCGAGAAAGTGAGAAAAGCGAAGGACAGGAAGATTATAATGGGGTGTCACACAAAAGAAGAGCGAGACAAGATCAAAGAAAGATTGGAAGCGGTCGGGCAGGGCCTCGTCGTCGAGGAAGTGACGAACCGGGACCCGCTTCTGGTTCTAAGGGACGTCTTACTGATTCATAGTGATGAAGAAGTGCTAAAGGCCCTAAGGAACCAGAATCGGGAACTGTTTCACGGCCTCGAGGGCGAGTCTCAAAGGATATCCATTAAATTCCGAAGGAAGACGCGCAACCCCCATTTGAACCACATTGTGGTCAGTGTATCCCCATTAATCTGGAGGAGGGCCATCGAAGGCGGAAAGTTACGCATCGACCTCCAGAGTGTACGCGTCGAAGACCAGACGCCACTGGTGCAGTGTACCCGCTGCCTGGGCTACGGGCACAGCAAGCGATTTTGCAAACAGCCAGCCGATCTGTGCAGTCACTGTGGCGGTCCGCACTTCAGAGCGGATTGCCCGGACAGGCAGATCGGCGAAGCAGCGGTGTGCGTTAACTGCACCAGGGCAAAGATGGGGAACACTGGGCACAATGCTTTCAGCACAGAATGCCCCGTACGAAGAAGGTGGGATGCACTCGCTCGAGCCTCAATAGCGTATTGCTAATGTTGCCCCTGATACCCACCAGTACAAAGTGGTCCAGGCCAACCTGCAGCGGTGTCAGCTTGCCACCAACGAGTTGTTGCTGGAGGCTGCCAAACGGAAACTTGCCATAGCGTTGCTCCAGGAGCCCTATGTGGGTGGGGTGAGAAGGATGAAGGGCTACCGGGGCGTAAGGGTCTTCCAGAGCTCTGAGGGAGGAGAAGGGACTGTAAAGGCAGCAATAGCTGTGTTTGACCATGATTTAGATATCATACAGTACCCGCAACTCACCACAAACAACATCGTTGTGGTGGGAGTCCGAACCAGAGCCTGGACGATCACGCTGGTGTCCTTCTACTTCGAGCCCGGCGAGCCCATAGAGCCATACCTGGAGCACCTAAAACGAGTGGAGCAGGACGTGGGCCCCAGCAGGTTGGTCATTGGAGGAGACACAAATGCAAAGAGTACTTGGTGGGGTAGCGGCAACGAGGACCCGAGAGGGGAGCAGATGTGTGGAGCACTGGGGGAAATGGGTCTCCATATCCTCAACGTGGGGGACATCCCAACCTATGACTACATCAGGGGAGGCATTAGGTACCGCAGCCACGTGGACGTGACGGCCTGTTCGGCGGACATGCTGGACCTGGTGGATGGCTGGCGAATCGTGGAAGGTCTCACGAGTTCCGACCATAACGGCATATTTTTCGGCATTAATTTAACAAAATCTAAAGGAATAAAAATCGAGCGCACCACAAGAAAATACAACACAAAGAAGGCTAATTGGAGGCAGTTTCGTGAGAAACTGTCTCAAATTATGCTGGAAAATAATTTAACAGTTACGGAAGTTAATAACATAAACACCATAGACCAATTAGAACACACGATCAACACATACACACAGGCCGTAACTGAAACATGTACACACACAATACCAATAAAACAGAACAAACAAATACTTACCTTGCCGTGGTGGTCGAAGGAACTCGCTGGGATGAAGAAGCTGGTCGCCACCAGGAAACGCAGAGTCAGGAACGCAGCGCCGGTCCGGAGAGAGATGGTGGTTAGGCTGTACCTGGAAGAAAAACAGAAGTATGAGGAGGCTGTGAAGAAGGCCATAGAAGAGAGCTGGAAGAAGTTTTGCGGCAAACAAGATAGAGAGGGGGTCTGGGAGGGGATCTACAGAGTGATGGGAAGGGTCTCAAAGAGAGAAGAGGATCTGCCTCTGCAGGTGGAAGGACACACTCTGGACGCGAAGGGCTCGGTGAGGCTGTTGGCCGAGACTTTCTACCCCGAGGACCGTGAGGAAGACGACAACATGGACCATCGCCAAACCCGACAACTGGCAGAAATGGTAAACGAGTGGAGCCATGATGAACGACATGACCCACCGTTTACCCAAAGTGAGCTTGATAGGTCCATGAGGTCGTTCAACCCAAAAAAGGCCCCGGGAGCCGACGGCTTCACTGCCGACATTTGCTCTCAGGCCATTGATTGCGCTCCTGAATTCTTCCTGTCGCTGTTAAACAAATGCCTGGCGCACCACCACTTCCCAAAGTCCTGGAAGGAAGCAACGGTGGTTGTGCTCAGGAAGCCAGGCAAAGACTCGTACACCGTCCCAAAATCCTACAGGCCGATTGGGCTTTTGCCTGTGCTAGGGAAGGTGTACGAGAAGATGCTGGTTGCTCGTCTCAAATTTTACCTGCTCCCCAGGATTAGTACTCGCCAATACGGCTTTATGCCCCAAAAGAGCACCGAAGACTCCCTCGATACTCTTACGCAGTACATCCGCGAAAAACTGGCACAGAAAAAGATTGTTACGCTTGTGTCACTAGATATAGAGGGAGCATTCGACAGTGCGTGGTGGCCCGCCATAAAAGTACGATTGGCTGAGGAAAAGTGTCCTGTGAATTTGAGACGAGTAGTCAGCAGCTACTTCAGTGACAGGATGGTGAGCGTGAGATACGCCGGGGAGGAATTTAGCAAATCGACCCACAAAGGATGCGTCCAGGGTTCCATAGGAGGTCCAGTCTTCTGGAATGTGCTACTGGACCCACTCCTGAAGCAGCTCGAAGGTAGAGGAAACTACTGCCAAGCATTTGCCGATGATGTAGTGATGGTGTTCGTCGGTGAATCGGCAGTGGAAATTGAGGGACAGGCCAATGCCGCTCTCGAACATGTTCGAGCGTGGGGTGTCCAAAATAAGCTCAAATTCGCGCCGCACAAAACCTGTGCGATGGTGTTAACGCGGAGGCTAAAGTACGACACGCCACGCTTGAGCATGGGGGGGGTCGACATTGGCATGTCCCAAGATGTTAAAATCCTGGGCCTCACCATCGACTCCAAGCTCTCTTTCAATAAGCACATAGCTATCGCCTGTAAGAAGGCGATAGCTATTTACAAGCAGCTAGCCAGGGCAGCCCGGGTGAGCTGGGGTTTGCACCCGGAAGTCATCCGGGTGATATACACCGCAGCAGTCGAGCCAACGCTCCTGTACGCCGCAAGTGTTTGGGCACCAGCCGCGAACAATTTAGGGGTCATTAAGCAGCTGAATGTGGTCCAAAGGGGGTTTGCGCAAAAGCTGTGTAGAGCCTACCGCACGGTCTCCCTTAACTCGGCTCTGGTACTGGCTGGGTTACTCCCGCTCGATTTGCGCATCCGCGAGGCGGCTGCGCTGTACGGGGCAAAGAGGGGGGTGCCTCAGCCAGTGTTAGGAGACAGGGAGGTCGAGCGAATGGCTCCAGCGATCGAGTCCCCGCACCCCGCAGAGCAGACCACACTGCAGTTCGGCAGCCTGATAGACGAGGAACAATATCAGAACCACAGCGACTTCGCTGTGCGTATCTTCACAGACGGCAGCAAGATTGAGGGCAAGGTCGGAGCGGCGCTATCCTTGTGGAATGGCGCCACCGAGGTAAAGGCCCTCAAACTTGCTCTGCCGTCTTACTGCACCGTCTATCAGGCGGAGCTATTGGCCCTTCAGAGAGCGGCTGGTTTGGCGCTCAAACGCAGGGAAAGCACGTTCGGCATCTTCAGCGACTCCATGGCGGCCCTTCAGTCGGTAGTAAACGTGAGTTCCCCCCATCCCCTTGCAGTGGAAACCAGAGACACCATTCGCCGCTGCGAGCTCCAGAACAAGAGTGTCTCCTTGTTCTGGATCAAGGCCCACGCAGGATTGGAGGGAAACGAGCGAGCCGACCAACTCGCGAAGGAAGCCGCCCTGGGGTCGAAGAAGAGGCCGGACTATGATCTGTGCCCCGTTTCATTCGTCAAGCGACAGATCCGTATGGAGTCGCTTGACGAGTGGAACGGGAGATATAAGTCGGGGGCAACAGCCTCCGGCACAAAGTTGTTTTTCCCTGACGCGGTTGCGGCGTACAGTGTGGTGCGAAAATTTGAGCCGACAAACCTCACAACACAGATTCTAACGGGGCACGGTGGGTTTTCGGCATACCTGAATCGCTTCAGGTGTAAAGATAACTCATCGTGCGCCTGTGAGCCCGGAAGGGACGAGACGGTCCTACACATCTTATTAGAGTGCCCGATCACTGCTAGAGAGCGGTACGAAGCGGAGCAAGGCCTAGATGAAGAGCTTTCTGTAAATAGTTTATGTAGTTTAATAAGAGGTAAAAAAAGAAAGGAGTTTTTAGAATATTGTAGTAGAATAGCATTAGTAGTTAACAATAGAAATAAGATAGAAAAAGTAAAATAGGATACTTATTTATATAATGATTATATAGTTTAAGTACCTAAATAATAAGAGAAAAAAAAAAAAAAAAAAAAAAAAAAAAAAAAAAAAAAAAAAAAAAAAAAAATACAATATTCTAAAATAAAAGAAAGTTTTGTCAAGCTAGT
>CATNWG010000009.1:125000-127500 GCA_951329385.1 Polia nebulosa | reverse complement strand
TAACCTAACCTAACCTAACCTAACCTAACCTAACCTAACCTAACCTAACCTAACCTAACCTAACCTAACCTAACCTAACCTAACCTAACCTAACCTAACCTAACCTAACCTAACCTAACCTAACCTAACCTAACCTAACCTAACCTAACCTAACCTAACCTAACCTAACCTAACCTAACCTAACCTAACCTAACCTAACCTAACCTAACCTAACCTAACCTAACCTAACCTAACCTAACCTAACCTAACCTAACCTAACCTAACCTAACCTAACCTAACCTAACCTAACCTAACCTAACCTAACCTAACCTAACCTAACCTAACCTAACCTAACCTAACCTAACCTAACCTAACCTAACCTAACCTAACCTAACCTAACCTAACCTAACCTAACCTAACCTAACCTAACCTAACCTAACCTAACCTAACCTAACCTAACCTAACCTAACCTAACCTAACCTAACCTAACCTAACCTAACCTAACCTAACCTAACCTAACCTAACCTAACCTAACCTAACCTAACCTAACCTAACCTAACCTAACCTAACCTAACCTAACCTAACCTAACCTAACCTAACCTAACCTAACCTAACCTAACCTAACCTAACCTAACCTAACCTAACCTAACCTAACCTAACCTAACCTAACCTAACCTAACCTAACCTAACCTAACCTAACCTAACCTAACCTAACCTAACCTAACCTAACCTAACCTAACCTAACCTAACCTAACCTAACCTAACCTAACCTAACCTAACCTAACCTAACCTAACCTAACCTAACCTAACCTAACCTAACCTAACCTAACCTAACCTAACCTAACCTAACCTAACCTAACCTAACCTAACCTAACCTAACCTAACCTAACCTAACCTAACCTAACCTAACCTAACCTAACCTAACCTAACCTAACCTAACCTAACCTAACCTAACCTAACCTAACCTAACCTAACCTAACCTAACCTAACCTAACCTAACCTAACCTAACCTAACCTAACCTAACCTAACCTAACCTAACCTAACCTAACCTAACCTAACCTAACCTAACCTAACCTAACCTAACCTAACCTAACCAGTCTTACCGTACGGTCTCACTAAACTCGGCTCTGGTGCTGGCCGGGATACTACCTCTAGACCTCCGCATACAAGAGGCAGCCGCCCTGTATGAGGCAAGGAGAGGGTCATCCCGGTATGTGCCAGGAGATCGGGAGGTTGAGAGTATGGTAAGATTTGCAGAGACGTCTCACCCTGCTAAACAAATGGCCTTGGAATTCATGTGCCTGGCGGACCAACAGCTAGTAGATAGCCATAACGTGCAGGCAGTGCGAATCTTCACTGACGGCAGCAAGATTGAGGGGAAGGTCGGAGCCGCATTATCTCTGTGGGATAATGAAGGCGAAGTCCAGAACCTCAAGCTTAGCCTCGCCGCGTACTGCACGGTCTACCAGGCGGAATTACTGGCCATTTGCAAGGCAACGGACGTAATCCTCAAGCGCAAAGAGGCGAGCTATGGCTTGTACAGTGACTCAATGGCAGCATTGCAGACGCTGGCAAGCCATGGCTCGCTCCATCCTCTGGCGGTCCGCGCACGAGCCAACTTGGCTCGGGCGTTGGACCAAGAAAAAGTTGTCTCTTTCTTTTGGGTCAAGGCCCACGCGGGCTTGCCGGGGAATGAGCGCGCGGACGAGCTGGCGAAGGAAGCAGCTTTGTCGTCACGGAGGAAGCCGGACTATGACCAATGTCCGGTATCATTCATCAAGCGTCAAATCCGTTTGGATTCGCTTGATGAGTGGAACCGGAGATATGTGTCTGGCGAGACGGCCTCGGTGACGAAAATGTTTCTTCCGGACGCCATAGCAGCCTTCCGTATTGTACAACGGGTGAGGCCGACAGGCGTGCTCACGCAGGTTCTAACGGGGCACGGTGGGTTCTCAGAATACTTGAACCGCTTCAAGTGTAAGGGGAGCCCATCGTGCACCTGCGAACCCAATGCTGTGGAATCGGTCCCGCACATTGTTCTGGATTGTCCCGTTTTCGCGAGAGAGCGGTACAATCTGGAGCAAGAATTGGGCTTGAGACTGCGGAAGGAAAGCGTGGCGGAAATTATGGCCGGCAAACACGTGCAAGTATTCATAACCTACTGTGAGAGTATAGCTCAGAGTGTAATAGATAAAAATAAAAGTGTAACATAAAACTATGTTTCATAATATATTGTTTATATAATTATTGTAAACATAGGAATTAAGTGTATCAAATTGTTAATAGGATAAGCAGTAGGTTTAGTGTATAAAAAAAAATTGTTAAGTAGAAAAGTATAGTGTTAAGTTATGTTAAGCTATATGTTTTAAGTGTATAATCTAAGATTGTGTAAGTATATTAAGATAATAGAAATGTAAGATAAATAAACAAAATGTATGTCCTAAGTATATCCCTAAGTTAAGATTTGAGAAGGATAAATAAAAATGATCTATGTCCCAATTATTTCCCTTGAGTAATGAT
>CATNWG010000009.1:105000-122500 GCA_951329385.1 Polia nebulosa | reverse complement strand
ACCTAACCTAACCTAACCTAACCTAACCTAACCTAACCTAACCTAACCTAACCTAACCTAACCTAACCTAACCTAACCTAACCTAACCTAACCTAACCTAACCTAACCTAACCTAACCTAACCTAACCTAACCTAACCTAACCTAACCTAACCTAACCTAACCTAACCTAACCTAACCTAACCTAACCTAACCTAACCTAACCTAACCTAACCTAACCTAACCTAACCTAACCTAACCTAACCTAACCTAACCTAACCTAACCTAACCTAACCTAACCTAACCTAACCTAACCTAACCTAACCTAACCTAACCTAACCTAACCTAACCTAACCTAACCTAACCTAACCTAACCTAACCTAACCTAACCTAACCTAACCTAACCTAACCTAACCTAACCTAACCTAACCTAACCTAACCTAACCTAACCTAACCTAACCTAACCTAACCTAACCTAACCTAACCTAACCTAACCTAACCTAACCTAACCTAACCTAACCTAACCTAACCTAACCTAACCTAACCTAACCTAACCTAACCTAACCTAACCTAACCTAACCTAACCTAACCTAACCTAACCTAACCTAACCTAACCTAACCTAACCTAACCTAACCTAACCTAACCTAACCTAACCTAACCTAACCTAACCTAACCTAACCTAACCTAACCTAACCTAACCTAACCTAACCTAACCTAACCTAACCTAACCTAACCTAACCTAACCTAACCTAACCTAACCTAACCTAACCTAACCTAACCTAACCTAACCTAACCTAACCTAACCTAACCTAACCTAACCTAACCTAACCTAACCTAACCTAACCTAACCTAACCTAACCTAACCTAACCTAACCTAACCTAACCTAACCTAACCTAACCTAACCTAACCTAACCTAACCTAACCTAACCTAACCTAACCTAACCTAACCTAACCTAACCTAACCTAACCTAACCTAACCTAACCTAACCTAACCTAACCTAACCTAACCTAACCTAACCTAACCTAACCTAACCTAACCTAACCTAACCTAACCTAACCTAACCTAACCTAACCTAACCTAACCTAACCTAACCTAACCTAACCTAACCTAACCTAACCTAACCTAACCTAACCTAACCTAACCTAACCTAACCTAACCTAACCTAACCTAACCTAACCTAACCTAACCTAACCTAACCTAACCTAACCTAACCTAACCTAACCTAACCTAACCTAACCTAACCTAACCTAACCTAACCTAACCTAACCTAACCTAACCTAACCTAACCTAACCTAACCTAACCTAACCTAACCTAACCTAACCTAACCTAACCTAACCTAACCTAACCTAACCTAACCTAACCTAACCTAACCTAACCTAACCTAACCTAACCTAACCTAACCTAACCTAACCTAACCTAACCTAACCTAACCTAACCTAACCTAACCTAACCTAACCTAACCTAACCTAACCTAACCTAACCTAACCTAACCTAACCTAACCTAACCTAACCTAACCTAACCTAACCTAACCTAACCTAACCTAACCTAACCTAACCTAACCTAACCTAACCTAACCTAACCTAACCTAACCTAACCTAACCTAACCTAACCTAACCTAACCTAACCTAACCTAACCTAACCTAACCTAACCTAACCTAACCTAACCTAACCTAACCTAACCTAACCTAACCTAACCTAACCTAACCTAACCTAACCTAACCTAACCTAACCTAACCTAACCTAACCTAACCTAACCTAACCTAACCTAACCTAACCTAACCTAACCTAACCTAACCTAACCTAACCTAACCTAACCTAACCTAACCTAACCTAACCTAACCTAACCTAACCTAACCTAACCTAACCTAACCTAACCTAACCTAACCTAACCTAACCTAACCTAACCTAACCTAACCTAACCTAACCTAACCTAACCTAACCTAACCTAACCTAACCTAACCTAACCTAACCTAACCTAACCTAACCTAACCTAACCTAACCTAACCTAACCTAACCTAACCTAACCTAACCTAACCTAACCTAACCTAACCTAACCTAACCTAACCTAACCTAACCTAACCTAACCTAACCTAACCTAACCTAACCTAACCTAACCTAACCTAACCTAACCTAACCTAACCTAACCTAACCTAACCTAACCTAACCTAACCTAACCTAACCTAACCTAACCTAACCTAACCTAACCTAACCTAACCTAACCTAACCTAACCTAACCTAACCTAACCTAACCTAACCTAACCTAACCTAACCTAACCTAACCTAACCTAACCTAACCTAACCTAACCTAACCTAACCTAACCTAACCTAACCTAACCTAACCTAACCTAACCTAACCTAACCTAACCTAACCTAACCTAACCTAACCTAACCTAACCTAACCTAACCTAACCTAACCTAACCTAACCTAACCTAACCTAACCTAACCTAACCTAACCTAACCTAACCTAACCTAACCTAACCTAACCTAACCTAACCTAACCTAACCTAACCTAACCTAACCTAACCTAACCTAACCTAACCTAACCTAACCTAACCTAACCTAACCTAACCTAACCTAACCTAACCTAACCTAACCTAACCTAACCTAACCTAACCTAACCTAACCTAACCTAACCTAACCTAACCTAACCTAACCTAACCTAACCTAACCTAACCTAACCTAACCTAACCTAACCTAACCTAACCTAACCTAACCTAACCTAACCTAACCTAACCTAACCTAACCTAACCTAACCTAACCTAACCTAACCTAACCTAACCTAACCTAACCTAACCTAACCTAACCTAACCTAACCTAACCTAACCTAACCTAACCTAACCTAACCTAACCTAACCTAACCTAACCTAACCTAACCTAACCTAACCTAACCTAACCTAACCTAACCTAACCTAACCTAACCTAACCTAACCTAACCTAACCTAACCTAACCTAACCTAACCTAACCTAACCTAACCTAACCTAACCTAACCTAACCTAACCTAACCTAACCTAACCTAACCTAACCTAACCTAACCTAACCTAACCTAACCTAACCTAACCTAACCTAACCTAACCTAACCTAACCTAACCTAACCTAACCTAACCTAACCTAACCTAACCTAACCTAACCTAACCTAACCTAACCTAACCTAACCTAACCTAACCTAACCTAACCTAACCTAACCTAACCTAACCTAACCTAACCTAACCTAACCTAACCTAACCTAACCTAACCTAACCTAACCTAACCTAACCTAACCTAACCTAACCTAACCTAACCTAACCTAACCTAACCTAACCTAACCTAACCTAACCTAACCTAACCTAACCTAACCTAACCTAACCTAACCTAACCTAACCTAACCTAACCTAACCTAACCTAACCTAACCTAACCTAACCTAACCTAACCTAACCTAACCTAACCTAACCTAACCTAACCTAACCTAACCTAACCTAACCTAACCTAACCTAACCTAACCTAACCTAACCTAACCTAACCTAACCTAACCTAACCTAACCTAACCTAACCTAACCTAACCTAACCTAACCTAACCTAACCTAACCTAACCTAACCTAACCTAACCTAACCTAACCTAACCTAACCTAACCTAACCTAACCTAACCTAACCTAACCTAACCTAACCTAACCTAACCTAACCTAACCTAACCTAACCTAACCTAACCTAACCTAACCTAACCTAACCTAACCTAACCTAACCTAACCTAACCTAACCTAACCTAACCTAACCTAACCTAACCTAACCTAACCTAACCTAACCTAACCTAACCTAACCTAACCTAACCTAACCTAACCTAACCTAACCTAACCTAACCTAACCTAACCTAACCTAACCTAACCTAACCTAACCTAACCTAACCTAACCTAACCTAACCTAACCTAACCTAACCTAACCTAACCTAACCTAACCTAACCTAACCTAACCTAACCTAACCTAACCTAACCTAACCTAACCTAACCTAACCTAACCTAACCTAACCTAACCTAACCTAACCTAACCTAACCTAACCTAACCTAACCTAACCTAACCTAACCTAACCTAACCTAACCTAACCTAACCTAACCTAACCTAACCTAACCTAACCTAACCTAACCTAACCTAACCTAACCTAACCTAACCTAACCTAACCTAACCTAACCTAACCTAACCTAACCTAACCTAACCTAACCTAACCTAACCTAACCTAACCTAACCTAACCTAACCTAACCTAACCTAACCTAACCTAACCTAACCTAACCTAACCTAACCTAACCTAACCTAACCTAACCTAACCGAGTCTGAGTCCAACCGCGGCCGAGAACACCACGTTTTTATCTTGCTCCGCGCTTAAAAAATCCTTAAAGTGGTAAATTGTTGACATACACCGATGTTTTATACGTCTAAAGACGTGGGAAAGTGACGCGCACACGGTGGTTATACCGAAATACATATAAGTGCAGTGGAAAAATTTTTCCAAGTGAAAACGTGCAAGCAGTGACAAATTGTGCTAAGTGTAAAAACTACAAAGTGACATAACTCGCGATTTGTCGCGACGACGTACATATTTTCTGACGTCAAAAGAAGCGCACCAAGGGTCTCTAACCGGCCCCGAAGTTCCGGAATTTTTCCGTGAGAAACCACGGAAATAACGGCGTTTTTCCGGAAAATTAACCTCAAAACTGAACCACGAGGTTATTGAACGCGAGGTCGCCGGTGGCTGATTTTTTGGGAGCGGAGAGGAGACACATAGAGAAGACCAACGACATCTTATTTGGAATTTTTGGAGCAACAGGTACCAAATAATTAAATATTGAAGATCGCAACTTCGGACCCCTGTCTAGAGAAATTCTCAGGCGGGACCTATAGTTTTTTCATCGGATCCTGCTGCGCGCTCGTGAGGAGACCAGATTTAGATTAAGTGTGTAATTTTAGGATGTATATTTTATAAGTTATTGCAGATTTTTTAGAATTTTCAGTCTTTTCAACAATTTTGTGCTGAAAATTATCAAATTTTATTTAATTATTTTATTGTCGCAAAGAACATCTTTTTACACGTATTTATGAATTTTTTCCAAATTTTTAGGTATAAGGGTTTTAAAGCTATTGATTTTTTAGTGTTTTTTACTTATAAATTGTAAATAAATAGTTTTAGGAGTTTTTTGACAGTAGAATAGGTCTTAGTATATCTATTGCGACTAGTTTAAGCCCAAAATCGCCCCCAATAGCTTTAAAAACGACGGAAATTGACTTTTTCCGCCATATTGGTTTTTATGGTGTACTTTTTCACAGCGAATATCTCCGGAGTTATTGGGCGTAGGAAACCCGGATTTTCTTAATTGTATGCGGTGTACTCTCGGGAAAACTTTCCCTGTATTTTCAGGCGTTTTTCGGGCCTGAAATTTTTCAGCCCTGAAACCAGTGTGGCTGGATAGGGGGGGTCAGGCCGGGCACTACATTCGAGACCGCATCTCTCTCCGACAAACGGTTGCGGAGTTACAGCCACTCAAAGTTGGCATCTGACATTAGGGCGGCCATTTTGAAAAACTTTGGCCCTTTGTAGCTCCGCACTCGGAAGTCGTAGAGGGTTGCCGTTTTTGCCTTGGTGTTTGGGCGGGCACCCTCTGTTCGGTCAGTGGGTTTTTGGCCACTTTGGGGCTGAAGGGTTTCAGGTTCCTGAAAGTCGTCTCACGCGACGGAGGGGGACGAGCCAAGTCGGAAGAGTCCAAGCGCGGGTATTCTGCGACCATTGTAAGGAAAGTTATACCGGGTTGAAGATTGACTTTGACAGTTCTTGGGCTGTCAAAACAATTTTCAGACTCGGATAACTTCCGAACCGGAGGTCGTAGAAGGCTCGCGTTTTCTCTGGGGACGTTCGCTGGCTCCTCTCCATCTGTCTAGCATAGTTTGGGGGGTTTTCAGAGGTCCTGAAATTTTCAGGCTGAAAACCATCCCAGGGGGTAGATCTCGCCGAGCTCAGTTTGGGGAGCCCAAACGCGGTGATATTCGGCCGGACGGTTCGGGAGAAACGACGAAAAACCAGATTTCGTTAACAGCTGGTTGGAAAAAACCCGAAATTTCGGAACGAATTTTCTCCGGAACCCTTTGGAATAGGGGTGCCGTGTTTGGGTTCTTCTTGAAGGGCTTGGGGAGAGCTGTCTATTGGTAGGTAGAGATAGACTCTACATAGAGCAAAAATTTTGTTTTTGAAATTTTTCTCTTACGTGTCGACAAGGGACGGTCTCTCTGGGCAGAGACACTATATAGCTTAATTTAAGAATAGTTTTAAGGTTTCTCTATCTCTCTTCTTTACATCTATTGACTTTTATACTAGTACTTTTTAACATTTGTCAAATTGACAAGAAAAATTTACGGACTCACTAACTGCACACCATGATCCGCTCACCACAAAAACAAGAACTGCAAAAGGACAGCTCGCAAATCATAGACGCACAGGCCTCGAAAGTGGAGGAGACGACGATGGCTGGACCAGAAAAATCGAAGCCTCGAAATGTCCGAAAGTCTATTGAAATAATAGAACAAGGGTCAGCAGCTGCAAGACAGGGGCCAAAGGCTCCAAAAACAACAAAGACGGCCCTGATGGGCGAAAAATCGATGATAAATCAGACGATGCAGCCTGCTCAACCCGAAAGCAGTATTCCCTCGGGAACAAAACATTCCCCACAAAAAACACCAACAAACACAACACAGCAGGCCCTAAATACAGCCACAGTAATAAAAAAGAAGACTCAACCTCTGCCTACGCCAAGCCCAATAAAAACTAGTAGCGCAACAAAAACAATTTACTCAAACAGATTGGCAGAAGCTACTGCAATACATAAAAAAGGCATGGAAAATCTCAACCGATTCCAGAACTTGAGAAGAGACGTCAAGCTGGAAGTAAAGAAAGCTTTAGACAGGTTGTATGAGTTGACCAAAATGGTCCCTGCCGCAAGAAGGTTAGACGAAAATTTCGAGAGGGAAAAAACAAACGGAACAACAGCGACAAACCCAACGCAAACAGACATGGAAAAAGACACAAAGGAGCAAGGAACAAAAGATAGGGAAAGGAAAGGGGACGATGACCAAATAATAAAGAAAATTGAAGAAAACAATAGACTGATAGCTGAAAATGGAAGAAAAATGGAAAAACTAAAGATGATGATAGAAGGGCAAAAGGATATTATAGAGAAGACAACTTACGCGAGAGTAGCGGCAGAAGGACTAAAGGCCAGATCAGTGCCAGAAAGAACAGCACTGCACTCCGTAGTTGTAACATCTAAGAATGGTGATGATACAGGGGAGGAAGTGCTAGAGAAGATAAGAAAAGCAGTGGACGCAAAGGAAGGGTGGATAGAAGTGGAAAAGGTCAGAAAGGCAAAAGATGGAAAGGTCATCATGGGATGTAAAACCCAAGAAGACAGGAGGAAGGTAAAAGAAAGACTAGAAGCAGCAGGAGACCACCTCGTTGTGGAGGAAATGAAGAACAAAAACCCGCTCCTGATTCTTAAGGACGTACTGCTAGTACATACGGATGAAGAAGTGTTGAAAGCCCTTAAGAATCAGAACCGGAATGTTTTCCAGGACCTCGACAACGAGTTGGACACTGTAAAGATAAAATACAGGAAGAAAGCCAGAAATCCACACACCGGCCACATTGTAGTGACTGTGCCCCCTGCTATATGGAGAAGAGCGATGGAAAATGGCAGATTGAAAATAGACCTCCGATATGCCCGAGTCCAGGACCAGTCCCCTCTGGTACAATGTTCCAGATGCTTGGGATATGGACATGGGCGAAGGTTCTGCAAGGAGACGCAGGACCTCTGTAGCTACTGTGGTGGACCGCACTTCCACACAGAATGCCCAGACAAAGTAATCGGAGAGGCACCAGAATGTATAAACTGTAAAAAAGCCAACGTGGAAGACCGGAAACATAATGTTTTCAGTCCGGGATGCCAAGTGAGGAGAAAATGGGATGCAATAGCTAGAGCGTCCATAGCATACTGCTGAGGTTGTCCCGGGGAGCATTCAAACGTATAAAGTCATCCAAGCAAATCTTCGGAGAAGCCAGCTGGCCACCAATGAGGTGCTCTTGGAAGCCCAAAAACGAAAAGCATCAATAGTGCTGATGCAAGAACCCTATGTAGGAAAAGAAGGTAGAGTGAAAAACTATAAAGGGGTAAGAATCTACCAAAACTCAAGCACAGGGGAAGGGCCCATAAAGGCAGCGATCGCCATATTAAATAAAGACTTCGACGTAATACAGTGTATAGACCAAACCACTAACAACATTACAACGGTCAAAATAAGAACGAAGGCTTGGACAATTACCACCGTGTCATATTACTTCGAAGCAGAACAACCAATAGACCAGGACATTGAACGTTTAAAGACAATAAACAGTAAGGCAAGAAAGAAATTAATTATAGGAGGCGACGCAAATGCCAAGAGCACCTGGTGGGGCAGCGGGGCTGAGGATCACAGAGGAGAGCAGATGAGTGGAGGAATTCTAGAGATGGGATTGCACATCCTTAACAGCGGTGACCTCCCAACGTACGACACTATACGTGGAGGAAAAAGGTACAGCAGCCACATCGACGTGACGGCATGCTCAGAGGAGATCCTAGATCTGGTAGATGAATGGAGGGTGGTGGAGAGTATGACGAGCTCGGACCACAGCGGCATAATCTTTGGAATAAAACTACAAAAATCAAAAGGCATCAATATAGAGAGGACAACACGCATCTACAACACCAAAAAAGCAAATTGGGAGCAATTTCATGAGAAATTGCTCCAAATTATGCTAGAAAAACAGTTAACAGAAAGTGAAATAGAAAAAATTAACAACACAACAGAATTAGAGCAAACAATAATTAAATATAATGAAGCAATCACACTAGCATGCAAGCAAACAATACCCAATAAAAATAAAAAAGAAATACTTACAATGCCGTGGTGGTCTGAGCAACTCGCAACCATGAAGAAGGAGGTCACTACCAGAAGAAGGAGGATCAGGAACGCTGCGCCGCGCCGAAGACAGAGGGTTGTCAATCTGTACCTGGAAGAAAAAGATAGGTATGAGCAAGCTGTTAAGAAGGCCATGACGGATAGCTGGAAGGACTTCTGTGGGAAGCAAGACAAGGAAGGAATGTGGGAAGGAATTTATAGAGTAATAGGGAGAACAACGAGAAGGGAAGAAGACCTACCCCTGAAAAAAGAAGGCGTAGAACTAGATGCGGAGGGATCAGCAAGGTATCTGGCCGAAGTCTTCTATCCAAGAGACCTAGAAGATAGCGATACCCAACAACACCTGCAAATAAGAGCCCTAGCAGAAACGGTAAACGACGGAGGTCATGATGATCATGACCCGCCTTTTACCCCAAATGAACTTGAGGTCGCGGCCGGGTCCTTTAACCCTAAAAAGGCCCCTGGAGCGGATGGATTCACGGCAGACATTTGCTCCCACGCCATTGCAGCAGCCCAGGGATACTTCCTAGCACTTGTAAACAAATGCCTGGCCCACCACTACTTCCCAAAAACCTGGAAAGAGGCGATAGTGGTTGTGCTGAGAAAGCCAGGTAAAGAAAGTTACACAACACCTAAATCTTACAGGCCGATAGGACTCTTGCCCGTGCTAGGGAAAATCTATGAGAAGATGCTGGTGAGCCGCCTCAAGTTTCACATATTACCCGGAATCAGTGCCCGCCAGTTTGGATTCATGCCACAAAGGAGCACTGAAGACGCCCTCGTAAATCTTATGAACCATATTGACGCTAAATTGAAGGAGAAAAAATTAATCATGGTAGTCTCCCTAGATATCGAGGGCGCCTTCGACAGTGCATGGTGGCCGGCTATTAGGACTAGACTGGCGGAGGAGAAGTGTCCTGTGAACTTGAGGCGGGTCATCGACAGCTACTTGAGCGAGAGGGCAGTCGAGGTAAGGTATGCAGGGGCGAGCCACAGAAGAGGCACGGAGAAGGGTTGCGTCCAGGGATCGATAGGGGGACCAATTCTTTGGAATCTGCTGTTGGATCCGTTGCTAAAACAGCTCGAGCAACTGGGATATCGCTGTCAGGCCTTCGCGGATGACGTGGTGTTGGTTTTTAGCGGTACGGAGGCCCGGGAAATTGAGAGCCAAGCCAATGCCGCCCTCGAACATGTTCAAGCGTGGGGTGTCAGTAACAAACTAAAATTCGCGCCACACAAGACCTGCGCTATGTTAATTACAAATCGACTGAAATATGACACACCGCGCTTGAGCATGGGAGGGGTCGACATTGGAATGACCAATGAAATCAAGATCCTCGGGCTAACTATCGATGATAAGCTGACCTTTAACTCCCACGTCACAAACATCTGTAGAAGGGCTGTAGGCATCTACAAGCGGCTAGTAAAGGCGGCCCGGGTCAGCTGGGGGTTGAACCCCGAGATAATCCGGACGATTTACGTGGCGGCTGTGGAGCCTATAGTCTTGTACGCATCGGCCGCATGGGCACCGGCAGCGAAGAAGTTGGGGGTGCAAAAGCAGCTAGGTGTTGTTCAGAGGGGCTTTGCACAAAAAATGTGCAAGTCGTACCGCACTGTCTCGCTGAACGCGGCACTATTGCTGGCGGGCACGCTCCCTCTGGACCTAAGAGTACGTGAGGCTGCTTCACTATACGAAGCCAAGAAGGGAGCGCCCATGAAAGGGCTAGGTGATAGGGAGGTGGAGCGAATGGCATCAAAGATGGACGCCCCACATCCCGCAGGGCAGGTAAGGTTAAAATTCGACAGCCTGGTAGACGAAGATCAATACAATCACCACAACAATTTTGCTGTGAGAATCTTTACGGATGGTAGTAAGATCGGGGGCAAAGTTGGAGCGGCAATGTCGGTATGGGATAGTACGGCAGAGACAAAGGCCCGCAAATTTGCCCTCTCACCGTACTGTACCGTCTACCAGGCGGAATTACTGGCCTTATGTAGAGCAGCGGAGGTCGTGTCGAAGCACCGGGAGAACACGTTTGGCATATTTAGTGACTCAAGAGCCGCTCTCGAGACCGTCACCAACACGAGCGCCCCCCATCCATTGGCGGTTGAGACGCGACGGCATATCGCCAACTGCATGAGTCAGAATAAGGAAGTCGCATTATTTTGGATCAAGGCACATGCGGGATTGGCCGGGAACGAAAGAGCCGACCAACTGGCGAAGGACGCGGCCCTGAAGTCGAAAGTTAGGCCCGAATATGACCGTTGCCCTGTCTCATTCGCAAAGCGTACGATCCGTGAGCAGACGCTCTGCGAATGGGACAAAAGGTACAGAACAGGAGAAACGGCCTCTGTAACAAAAATGTTCTTTCCGAGCGCGATAGAAGCTTATAAAGTAATCCGCAAAATAAAGCTGGACGGAGTCTTGACTCAGGTGTTTACTGGGCATGGTGGATTCTCCTCATACTTGAATCGCTTCAGGTGTAGGGAGAGTCCATCATGCATATGCGAACCAGAAGCGGACGAATCGGTTGAGCACCTAATCCTACACTGCCCTGTGTTCTCCAGGGATCGTTTCGAACTGGAACAGAAACTCAACATAGCGTTAAATATAGAAAATTTGCCAGAAATAGTTAAGAGCAGAGATAGAGAAACATTCTTTAAATATTGTAAAAAAATAGTTTGTATAGTAAATAATAGAAATAAGTCAGATTAAGAAAAGTATGTTCACGATATATAATATGTATATAGATGTGAACATATGCAACAAATGTAAAGATAGTTAAGAATAATAAAAGAAAAATGTTTAGAAATAAGAAGTATAAAATAAGATGATTAGAAAAATAAAATGTGGAAACAAAGTAAGAAGTGATGTAAAAAAAAAAAAAAAAAATAAAAAAAAAAGAAGAAATCCCATACCCGTTCTCCTTAGTTAAGAAGTTAGCAAGCAATTGGAAAAAGAAAGATTTTATGTCAAAATAGTTAAGAATAATATAAGTAAAGAAAAATGTTTATAAATAAGATTGTTAAAAATTAGATTACTAATAGAATAAAATGTGCAAATAAAATAAAAGAAAATATCCCAAACCCACCCTCCCTGGTTAAGCAGTATGCAAATTAGTAATAAAGAAAGAAGTAGACTAGGTAGATACATAGACAACAATTAAATAGGAATAGAAAAGATAGACGGTCAGTCCCCGACCTCAAGTGCGAAAGATGATGAATGAAAGAAAGAAACAGTATGAAGCATACAAGTACGAGAGGCATAAAAGCGAGAACTGGAATGAATGAGTAGAAATAATAAGTGTAATTATAGGCTCCAACGACGTTGGAGGTAGTGCAGTATAAAAAAAAAAAAAAAAAAAAAAAAAAAAAAAATAAAAAAAAAAAAAAAAAAAAAAAAAAAAAAAAAAAAAAAAAAAAAAAAAAAAAAAAAAAAAAAAAAAAAAAAAAAAAAAAAAAAAAAAAACCTAACCTAACCTAACCTAACCTAACCTAACCTAACCTAACCTAACCTAACCTAACCTAACCTAACCTAACCTAACCTAACCTAACCTAACCTAACCTAACCTAACCTAACCTAACCTAACCTAACCTAACCTAACCTAACCTAACCTAACCTAACCTAACCTAACCTAACCTAACCTAACCTAACCTAACCTAACCTAACCTAACCTAACCTAACCTAACCTAACCTAACCTAACCTAACCTAACCTAACCTAACCTAACCTAACCTAACCTAACCTAACCTAACCTAACCTAACCTAACCTAACCTAACCTAACCTAACCTAACCTAACCTAACCTAACCTAACCTAACCTAACCTAACCTAACCTAACCTAACCTAACCTAACCTAACCTAACCTAACCTAACCTAACCTAACCTAACCATCCTCTGGCGGTCCGCGCACGAGCCAATTTGGCTCAGGCGTTGGACCAAAATAAAGTTGTATCTTTCTTTTGGGTCAAGGCCCACGCGGGCCTGCCAGGGAACGAACGCGCGGACGAGCTGGCAAAGGAGGCAGCATTGTCGTCACGGAGGAAGCCGGACTACGACCAGTGTCCGGTCTCATTCATCAGGCGTCAGATCCGTTTGGATTCGCTTGTTGAGTGGAACCGGAGATATGTGTCGGGCGAGACGGCCTCGGTGACGAAGATGTTCTTTCCGGACGCCGTAGCAGCCTACCGTATTGTTCAACGGGTGAGGCCAACAGGCGTACTCACGCAGGTCCTAACGGGGCACGGTGGGTTCTCAGAATACTTGAACCGTTTCAAGTGTAAGGAGAGCCCATCGTGCGCCTGTGACCCCAACGTAGTGGAGTCGGTCCCACACGTTGTTCTTGATTGTCCTATCTATGCGTTAGATCGGTACGATCTTGAACAGGGGTTGGGTGAACGACTGCATAGGGACACTGTGGCGAGGATAATGTCGGGCAAAAATAGGGATGCGCTTATAGCCTTCTGTGAGAAAATAGCATATAAAGTGATAGATAAAAATAAAAATGATTAATAAACTATGTTTCATAATATATTGTATATATAGTAGTGTAAACATAGAACCTAAGCACAAAATTGTTAAATAGAGTAAGCAGTAGGTTAAGATAGTGAGGAACATGTTAAGTAGAGTTAAGTAAATGTAATTAAATTAAGAAAATGTGTATTGAGTAGATTTAAGTAAAATGTAATTAAATTAAGAAAGTGTGTATTGTGTAGGTTTAAATAGGTAAATATTAGTTCGTTAAGTCAACGTATGTAAATTAAAAACAAGTTTGGTAGAAATTATTTCCCTGTGTTCAGTACCAAAGTAGTAAATAAAGAAAAGTAGACTATTAGATATTAGCTGAAGTGGGAGTCCCACCCACAGAATAAATGGTGATGGATAAAAGAAAGACATAGTATGAAGCATGGAAGTACGAGAGGCATGTAAAGCGAGAACTAGTATGGATGAGGATTAGGATATAAAATAGGCGCCAATTTCGTTGGTGGAACTAGTCTGGAAAAAAAAAAAAAAAAAAAAAAAAAAAAAAAAAAAAAAAAAAAAAAAAAAAAAAAAAAAAAAAAAACAAAAAACTAACCTAACCTAACCTAACCTAACCTAACCTAACCTAACCTAACCTAACCTAACCTAACCTAACCTAACCTAACCTAACCTAACCTAACCTAACCTAACCTAACCTAACCTAACCTAACCTAACCTAACCTAACCTAACCTAACCTAACCTAACCTAACCTAACCTAACCTAACCTAACCTAACCTAACCTAACCTAACCTAACCTAACCTAACCTAACCTAACCTAACCTAACCTAACCTAACCTAACCTAACCTAACCTAACCTAACCTAACCTAACCTAACCTAACCTAACCTAACCTAACCTAACCTAACCTAACCTAACCTAACCTAACCTAACCTAACCTAACCTAACCTAACCTAACCTAACCTAACCTAACCTAACCTAACCTAACCTAACCTAACCTAACCTAACCTAACCTAACCTAACCTAACCTAACCTAACCTAACCTAACCTAACCTAACCTAACCTAACCTAACCTAACCTAACCTAACCTAACCTAACCTAACCTAACCTAACCTAACCTAACCTAACCTAACCTAACCTAACCTAACCTAACCTAACCTAACCTAACCTAACCTAACCTAACCTAACCTAACCTAACCTAACCTAACCTAACCTAACCTAACCTAACCTAACCTAACCTAACCTAACCTAACCTAACCTAACCTAACCTAACCTAACCTAACCTAACCTAACCTAACCTAACCTAACCTAACCTAACCTAACCTAACCTAACCTAACCTAACCTAACCTAACCTAACCTAACCTAACCTAACCTAACCTAACCTAACCTAACCTAACCTAACCTAACCTAACCTAACCTAACCTAACCTAACCTAACCTAACCTAACCTAACCTAACCTAACCTAACCTAACCTAACCTAACCTAACCTAACCTAACCTAACCTAACCTAACCTAACCTAACCTAACCTAACCTAACCTAACCTAACCTAACCTAACCTAACCTAACCTAACCTAACCTAACCTAACCTAACCTAACCTAACCTAACCTAACCTAACCTAACCTAACCTAACCTAACCTAACCTAACCTAACCTAACCTAACCTAACCTAACCTAACCTAACCTAACCTAACCTAACCTAACCTAACCTAACCTAACCTAACCTAACCTAACCTAACCTAACCTAACCTAACCTAACCTAACCTAACCTAACCTAACCTAACCTAACCTAACCTAACCTAACCTAACCTAACCTAACCTAACCTAACCTAACCTAACCTAACCTAACCTAACCTAACCTAACCTAACCTAACCTAACCTAACCTAACCTAACCTAACCTAACCTAACCTAACCTAACCTAACCTAACCTAACCTAACCTAACCTAACCTAACCTAACCTAACCTAACCTAACCTAACCTAACCTAACCTAACCTAACCTAACCTAACCTAACCTAACCTAACCTAACCTAACCTAACCTAACCTAACCTAACCTAACCTAACCTAACCTAACCTAACCTAACCTAACCTAACCTAACCTAACCTAACCTAACCTAACCTAACCTAACCTAACCTAACCTAACCTAACCTAACCTAACCTAACCTAACCTAACCTAACCTAACCTAACCTAACCTAACCTAACCTAACCTAACCTAACCTAACCTAACCTAACCTAACCTAACCTAACCTAACCTAACCTAACCTAACCTAACCTAACCTAACCTAACCTAACCTAACCTAACCTAACCTAACCTAACCTAACCTAACCTAACCTAACCTAACCTAACCTAACCTAACCTAACCTAACCTAACCTAACCTAACCTAACCTAACCTAACCTAACCTAACCTAACCTAACCTAACCTAACCTAACCTAACCTAACCTAACCTAACCTAACCTAACCTAACCTAACCTAACCTAACCTAACCTAACCTAACCTAACCTAACCTAACCTAACCTAACCTAACCTAACCTAACCTAACCTAACCTAACCTAACCTAACCTAACCTAACCTAACCTAACCTAACCTAACCTAACCTAACCTAACCTAACCTAACCTAACCTAACCTAACCTAACCTAACCTAACCTAACCTAACCTAACCTAACCTAACCTAACCTAACCTAACCTAACCTAACCTAACCTAACCTAACCTAACCTAACCTAACCTAACCTAACCTAACCTAACCTAACCTAACCTAACCTAACCTAACCTAACCTAACCTAACCTAACCTAACCTAACCTAACCTAACCTAACCTAACCTAACCTAACCTAACCTAACCTAACCTAACCTAACCTAACCTAACCTAACCTAACCTAACCTAACCTAACCTAACCTAACCTAACCTAACCTAACCTAACCTAACCTAACCTAACCTAACCTAACCTAACCTAACCTAACCTAACCTAACCTAACCTAACCTAACCTAACCTAACCTAACCTAACCTAACCTAACCTAACCTAACCTAACCTAACCTAACCTAACCTAACCTAACCTAACCTAACCTAACCTAACCTAACCTAACCTAACCTAACCTAACCTAACCTAACCTAACCTAACCTAACCTAACCTAACCTAACCTAACCTAACCTAACCTAACCTAACCTAACCTAACCTAACCTAACCTAACCTAACCTAACCTAACCTAACCTAACCTAACCTAACCTAACCTAACCTAACCTAACCTAACCTAACCTAACCTAACCTAACCTAACCTAACCTAACCTAACCTAACCTAACCTAACCTAACCTAACCTAACCTAACCTAACCTAACCTAACCACACACCGGTCCGCCGAGCGATGGTCGTAGACGAGTACCTGAAAGCTAAAGAGGAATATGAGTGCCAAGCCAAGAAAGCCCAAATAGCCAGCTGGAAAGGATTTTGCGAAAAACAAGATGGAGAAACCATATGGGAGGGGATTTATAGAGTCATCAGAGGGACCACCAGGAGACAAGAGGAAATGACCCTAACTAGCGATGGTGCATTCCTAAACCCGAAAGAATCGGCAGCCTTACTCGCCGACACATTTTACCCGAAGGACACAGCGGAAGAAGATAACAATGACCACAGGCTTACCAGGGAAGCAGCCAGTCGAGTAAATGAGTGGCGTCAAGATGAATATCTTGACCCACCATTTACACCGCTGGAGCTGAAGACAGCCGTGGAGCGCTTCAACCCCAAGAAAGCCCCCGGAGTGGATGGTTTCACGTCGGACATCTGCCGTCGAGCGATCTACCAGGACCTGGACGCGTTCCTTGCCCTGTACAACAAATGCCTAGAATTGGCACATTTCCCGGACATCTGGAAAGAGGCAGCGGTGGTGGTCCTCAGAAAACCGGGCAAGGAAGACTACATGAACCCCAAGTCATACAGACCGATAGGTCTCCTGCCGGTCTTGGGGAAGGTCCTGGAGAGGATGGTAGTAGCAAGGATTAAATGGCAGCTCGTGCCGCGGCTTAGTACTCGTCAGTTTGGCTTTATGCCCCAGAAGAGCACCGAGGACGCCCT
>CATNWG010000009.1:90000-100000 GCA_951329385.1 Polia nebulosa | reverse complement strand
CTAACCTAACCTAACCTAACCTAACCTAACCTAACCTAACCTAACCTAACCTAACCTAACCTAACCTAACCTAACCTAACCTAACCTAACCTAACCTAACCTAACCTAACCTAACCTAACCTAACCTAACCTAACCTAACCTAACCTAACCTAACCTAACCTAACCTAACCTAACCTAACCTAACCTAACCTAACCTAACCTAACCTAACCTAACCTAACCTAACCTAACCTAACCTAACCTAACCTAACCTAACCTAACCTAACCTAACCTAACCTAACCTAACCTAACCTAACCTAACCTAACCTAACCTAACCTAACCTAACCTAACCTAACCTAACCTAACCTAACCTAACCTAACCTAACCTAACCTAACCTAACCTAACCTAACCTAACCTAACCTAACCTAACCTAACCTAACCTAACCTAACCTAACCTAACCTAACCTAACCTAACCTAACCTAACCTAACCTAACCTAACCTAACCTAACCTAACCTAACCTAACCTAACCTAACCTAACCTAACCTAACCTAACCTAACCTAACCTAACCTAACCTAACCTAACCTAACCTAACCTAACCTAACCTAACCTAACCTAACCTAACCTAACCTAACCTAACCTAACCTAACCTAACCTAACCTAACCTAACCTAACCTAACCTAACCTAACCTAACCTAACCTAACCTAACCTAACCTAACCTAACCTAACCTAACCTAACCTAACCTAACCTAACCTAACCTAACCTAACCTAACCTAACCTAACCTAACCTAACCTAACCTAACCTAACCTAACCTAACCTAACCTAACCTAACCTAACCTAACCTAACCTAACCTAACCTAACCTAACCTAACCTAACCTAACCTAACCTAACCTAACCTAACCTAACCTAACCTAACCTAACCTAACCTAACCTAACCTAACCTAACCTAACCTAACCTAACCTAACCTAACCTAACCTAACCTAACCTAACCTAACCTAACCTAACCTAACCTAACCTAACCTAACCTAACCTAACCTAACCTAACCTAACCTAACCTAACCTAACCTAACCTAACCTAACCTAACCTAACCTAACCTAACCTAACCTAACCTAACCTAACCTAACCTAACCTAACCTAACCTAACCTAACCTAACCTAACCTAACCTAACCTAACCTAACCTAACCTAACCTAACCTAACCTAACCTAACCTAACCTAACCTAACCTAACCTAACCTAACCTAACCTAACCTAACCTAACCTAACCTAACCTAACCTAACCTAACCTAACCTAACCTAACCTAACCTAACCTAACCTAACCTAACCTAACCTAACCTAACCTAACCTAACCTAACCTAACCTAACCTAACCTAACCTAACCTAACCTAACCTAACCTAACCTAACCTAACCTAACCTAACCTAACCTAACCTAACCTAACCTAACCTAACCTAACCTAACCTAACCTAACCTAACCTAACCTAACCTAACCTAACCTAACCTAACCTAACCTAACCTAACCTAACCTAACCTAACCTAACCTAACCTAACCTAACCTAACCTAACCTAACCTAACCTAACCTAACCTAACCTAACCTAACCTAACCTAACCTAACCTAACCTAACCTAACCTAACCTAACCTAACCTAACCTAACCTAACCTAACCTAACCTAACCTAACCTAACCTAACCTAACCTAACCTAACCTAACCTAACCTAACCTAACCTAACCTAACCTAACCTAACCTAACCTAACCTAACCTAACCTAACCTAACCTAACCTAACCTAACCTAACCTAACCTAACCTAACCTAACCTAACCTAACCTAACCTAACCTAACCTAACCTAACCTAACCTAACCTAACCTAACCTAACCTAACCTAACCTAACCTAACCTAACCTAACCTAACCTAACCTAACCTAACCTAACCTAACCTAACCTAACCTAACCTAACCTAACCTAACCTAACCTAACCTAACCTAACCTAACCTAACCTAACCTAACCTAACCTAACCTAACCTAACCTAACCTAACCTAACCTAACCTAACCTAACCTAACCTAACCTAACCTAACCTAACCTAACCTAACCTAACCTAACCTAACCTAACCTAACCTAACCTAACCTAACCTAACCTAACCTAACCTAACCTAACCTAACCTAACCTAACCTAACCTAACCTAACCTAACCTAACCTAACCTAACCTAACCTAACCTAACCTAACCTAACCTAACCTAACCTAACCTAACCTAACCTAACCTAACCTAACCTAACCTAACCTAACCTAACCTAACCTAACCTAACCTAACCTAACCTAACCTAACCTAACCTAACCTAACCTAACCTAACCTAACCTAACCTAACCTAACCTAACCTAACCTAACCTAACCTAACCTAACCTAACCTAACCTAACCTAACCTAACCTAACCTAACCTAACCTAACCTAACCTAACCTAACCTAACCTAACCTAACCTAACCTAACCTAACCTAACCTAACCTAACCTAACCTAACCTAACCTAACCTAACCTAACCTAACCTAACCTAACCTAACCTAACCTAACCTAACCTAACCTAACCTAACCTAACCTAACCTAACCTAACCTAACCTAACCTAACCTAACCTAACCTAACCTAACCTAACCTAACCTAACCTAACCTAACCTAACCTAACCTAACCTAACCTAACCTAACCTAACCTAACCTAACCTAACCTAACCTAACCTAACCTAACCTAACCTAACCTAACCTAACCTAACCTAACCTAACCTAACCTAACCTAACCTAACCTAACCTAACCTAACCTAACCTAACCTAACCTAACCTAACCTAACCTAACCTAACCTAACCTAACCTAACCTAACCTAACCTAACCTAACCTAACCTAACCTAACCTAACCTAACCTAACCTAACCTAACCTAACCTAACCTAACCTAACCTAACCTAACCTAACCTAACCTAACCTAACCTAACCTAACCTAACCTAACCTAACCTAACCTAACCTAACCTAACCTAACCTAACCTAACCTAACCTAACCTAACCTAACCTAACCTAACCTAACCTAACCTAACCTAACCTAACCTAACCTAACCTAACCTAACCTAACCTAACCTAACCTAACCTAACCTAACCTAACCTAACCTAACCTAACCTAACCTAACCTAACCTAACCTAACCTAACCTAACCTAACCTAACCTAACCTAACCTAACCTAACCTAACCTAACCTAACCTAACCTAACCTAACCTAACCTAACCTAACCTAACCTAACCTAACCTAACCTAACCTAACCTAACCTAACCTAACCTAACCTAACCTAACCTAACCTAACCTAACCTAACCTAACCTAACCTAACCTAACCTAACCTAACCTAACCTAACCTAACCTAACCTAACCTAACCTAACCTAACCTAACCTAACCTAACCTAACCTAACCTAACCTAACCTAACCTAACCTAACCTAACCTAACCTAACCTAACCTAACCTAACCTAACCTAACCTAACCTAACCTAACCTAACCTAACCTAACCTAACCTAACCTAACCTAACCTAACCTAACCTAACCTAACCTAACCTAACCTAACCTAACCTAACCTAACCTAACCTAACCTAACCTAACCTAACCTAACCTAACCTAACCTAACCTAACCTAACCTAACCTAACCTAACCTAACCTAACCTAACCTAACCTAACCTAACCTAACCTAACCTAACCTAACCTAACCTAACCTAACCTAACCTAACCTAACCTAACCTAACCTAACCTAACCTAACCTAACCTAACCTAACCTAACCTAACCTAACCTAACCTAACCTAACCTAACCTAACCTAACCTAACCTAACCTAACCTAACCTAACCTAACCTAACCTAACCTAACCTAACCTAACCTAACCTAACCTAACCTAACCTAACCTAACCTAACCTAACCTAACCTAACCTAACCTAACCTAACCTAACCTAACCTAACCTAACCTAACCTAACCTAACCTAACCTAACCTAACCTAACCTAACCTAACCTAACCTAACCTAACCTAACCTAACCTAACCTAACCTAACCTAACCTAACCTAACCTAACCTAACCTAACCTAACCTAACCTAACCTAACCTAACCTAACCTAACCTAACCTAACCTAACCTAACCTAACCTAACCTAACCTAACCTAACCTAACCTAACCTAACCTAACCTAACCTAACCTAACCTAACCTAACCTAACCTAACCTAACCTAACCTAACCTAACCTAACCTAACCTAACCTAACCTAACCTAACCTAACCTAACCTAACCTAACCTAACCTAACCTAACCTAACCTAACCTAACCTAACCTAACCTAACCTAACCTAACCTAACCTAACCTAACCTAACCTAACCTAACCTAACCTAACCTAACCTAACCTAACCTAACCTAACCTAACCTAACCTAACCTAACCTAACCTAACCTAACCTAACCTAACCTAACCTAACCTAACCTAACCTAACCTAACCTAACCTAACCTAACCTAACCTAACCTAACCTAACCTAACCTAACCTAACCTAACCTAACCTAACCTAACCTAACCTAACCTAACCTAACCTAACCTAACCTAACCTAACCTAACCTAACCTAACCTAACCTAACCTAACCTAACCTAACCTAACCTAACCTAACCTAACCTAACCTAACCTAACCTAACCTAACCTAACCTAACCTAACCTAACCTAACCTAACCTAACCTAACCTAACCTAACCTAACCTAACCTAACCTAACCTAACCTAACCTAACCTAACCTAACCTAACCTAACCTAACCTAACCTAACCTAACCTAACCTAACCTAACCTAACCTAACCTAACCTAACCTAACCTAACCTAACCTAACCTAACCTAACCTAACCTAACCTAACCTAACCTAACCTAACCTAACCTAACCTAACCTAACCTAACCTAACCTAACCTAACCTAACCTAACCTAACCTAACCTAACCTAACCTAACCTAACCTAACCTAACCTAACCTAACCTAACCTAACCTAACCTAACCTAACCTAACCTAACCTAACCTAACCTAACCTAACCTAACCTAACCTAACCTAACCTAACCTAACCTAACCTAACCTAACCTAACCTAACCTAACCTAACCTAACCTAACCTAACCTAACCTAACCTAACCTAACCTAACCTAACCTAACCTAACCTAACCTAACCTAACCTAACCTAACCTAACCTAACCTAACCTAACCTAACCTAACCTAACCTAACCTAACCTAACCTAACCTAACCTAACCTAACCTAACCTAACCTAACCTAACCTAACCTAACCTAACCTAACCTAACCTAACCTAACCTAACCTAACCTAACCTAACCTAACCTAACCTAACCTAACCTAACCTAACCTAACCTAACCTAACCTAACCTAACCTAACCTAACCTAACCTAACCTAACCTAACCTAACCTAACCTAACCTAACCTAACCTAACCTAACCTAACCTAACCTAACCTAACCTAACCTAACCTAACCTAACCTAACCTAACCTAACCTAACCTAACCTAACCTAACCTAACCTAACCTAACCTAACCTAACCTAACCTAACCTAACCTAACCTAACCTAACCTAACCTAACCTAACCTAACCTAACCTAACCTAACCTAACCTAACCTAACCTAACCTAACCTAACCTAACCTAACCTAACCTAACCTAACCTAACCTAACCTAACCTAACCTAACCTAACCTAACCTAACCTAACCTAACCTAACCTAACCTAACCTAACCTAACCTAACCTAACCTAACCTAACCTAACCTAACCTAACCTAACCTAACCTAACCTAACCTAACCTAACCTAACCTAACCTAACCTAACCTAACCTAACCTAACCTAACCTAACCTAACCTAACCTAACCTAACCTAACCTAACCTAACCTAACCTAACCTAACCTAACCTAACCTAACCTAACCTAACCTAACCTAACCTAACCTAACCTAACCTAACCTAACCTAACCTAACCTAACCTAACCTAACCTAACCTAACCTAACCTAACCTAACCTAACCTAACCTAACCTAACCTAACCTAACCTAACCTAACCTAACCTAACCTAACCTAACCTAACCTAACCTAACCTAACCTAACCTAACCTAACCTAACCTAACCTAACCTAACCTAACCTAACCTAACCTAACCTAACCTAACCTAACCTAACCTAACCTAACCTAACCTAACCTAACCTAACCTAACCTAACCTAACCTAACCTAACCTAACCTAACCTAACCTAACCTAACCTAACCCAGTTAATTATTATTATATTGACCCCTGACCTTTGACTCCATCATGATGCGTACGCCGGCCAAGGACGCAGATGTGCAGGGCTCTGGAGGCTCGCCGCGACCGGCAGAGGAAGCTGGGACGTCGCTTTCGAGTGTCAGGCGCAGCATTGGGGAATGGGAGGCTGGGCGGGTAGAGCCCAAGGCTAAGTCCCCGGCCAACCTAAAACCAGCTGCGTCCCAACCAACCACACACAGAATCCCCGGCTCTCTGGTGACGCGTCGGGCCTCTGCGGGCGCTGCAGACCCTGCTAAAAAGGCCGAACTCAAGTACCCCAACCTGACAGCGGAGGCGAGAGCTTGCCTAAATAAGGCGAAGCTGCATTTGGGCAACTCTCGCAATCTCAAAACAGAGATTAAGACGGAGGTACTTGGGGCCATAAATAGGCTGTATGAAATCGTGAAGGAGTCGGAGAAGAAAAAATCGTCCGTCACACCGCCTGCAATAGCGTCGGAAGTGGATCCGACCTGCCAACCCACCCCTATTGAGGAACAGAGGGTTCCGATGACAACCACAGTTGTTCCGACAGAGCTTGTGAAACAGCTCATAGGAGACCTCCAGCAGCACAAACGGGCGCTGGAGGAAAGCCAACAGCACACGCAGGCCCTGTCGGAACAGCTCAAAAAGGCACCTCACTACGTCGCCGGCCAAGGACCAACATTCGCCGAAATCGCTGCCGTTTCCAAACAGCAGTTCCAGCGACCTCTTCACTCGGTGGTCGTCTCATCTGTTGATGACCAGGACACCGGTGAAGTGGTTGTTGAGAAGCTGAGGACGGCAGTTGATGCTAAAAACACGGGCACAAGGGTCGAGCGTGTACGGAAAGTGAGGGACCAGAAGGTGGTGGTCAGTTTTAAAACTGAGGAGGAGTTGGCAAGGGTCAAGGAGAGGATTAAGAGGGCAGGGAACCTGGTGGTAGAGGAGGTTAAGAATAGGGACCCCCTCGTCATCATAAAAGACGTCCTCTCCTGCCATTCCGACGTGGAGACTATCGAGGCCATAAAACGGCAAAACCAGCATCTGCTTGGGGACGTGCCTGCCAGAGAGGTGAGGCTGGCTGTGAAGTACCGTCGCAAGACCAGGAACGCCCATTTGTGCCACATCATCTTGCAGGTGTCCCCAGCGATATGGCAAAGGCTCACAACGGCGGGTTGCGTGCATATTGACCTACAGAGGGTGCGTGTACTGGACCAGTCGCCGCTGGTGCAGTGCACTCGCTGTCTGCGCTATGGCCACAGCCGTAAGCTGTGCACGGAACCCGCCGACTTGTGTATCCATTGTGGTGACCCCCACATGCGCGCGGATTGCCCCTCGCGACTGGCTGCGGGAAAACCGTCATGCCGGAACTGTGTGACGGCAAAACTTGCCACAACCGACCACAACGCCTTCGACAGTGAGTGCCCAATTCGTGTTAGGTGGGACGCGTTGGCGCGCCTGTCGGTGGCGTATTGCTAAGGTGGTGACGGCCGCAGCCAGGAATATTCAACCAGGCAGCCGCACTCGAACAAACCCCGGCGTCCACACGGGATACCACGTCATCCAAGCGAATTTGCAGAGGAAGAACCTAGCAACCCAAGAGCTCTTACAAGTGGCAAGCGAGCGGAGGGTTGCTTTCGCGCTGCTCCAGGAGCCTTATGTGGGTGGGATCAAGAGGATGCGAGACTACCGGGGAGCGAGAGTCTACCAGTGCGCTGATCAAGGAAGTGGAACTGTGAAGGCGGCGATAGTCGTATTCGATCACGAACTCGACGTCTCACAGTGTCCAGAACTCACTACCAACAACATCACGGTAGTGAGGATCCAAACCAGCGCCTGGGAAATCGCAGTAGTCTCCTTCTACTTTGAACCCGGCAAGCCCATAGAGCCATACCTGGAGCACCTCAGGCGGATTCGCGAGGAATTGGGTCAAACCAAAATAGTGGTTGGTGGGGACGCCAACGCCAAGAGCCACTGGTGGGGTAGTGCGGTTGTCGACGATAGAGGCGAGGAAATGTCCGGGACGCTGGATGAGTTGGGCTTGCAGGTGCTCAACGTCGGCCACACTCCGACTTACGACACCGTCAGGGGGGGCAGGTCTTACGCCAGCTTAGTTGACGTAACGGCCTGCTCAACCGACTTGCTGGATCTGGTGGAAGACTGGAGGGTTGAGGAAGGCATCACGAGTTCGGACCACAACGGCATTGTCTTCAAAATTAAACTGGTCAAATCAAAAGGCATTAGGGTAAATAGTACAACTAGGATTTACAATACAAAAAGAGCAAATTGGAGCCAGTTTCATGAGAAACTGGCACAATTAAAAGTAGACAATAAATTAGACTCAGAAAACATAAAAAACATAAACAACAAAACACAATTAGAAAATAACATAAACTCATACATTCATGCAATAGAAGAAACATGCCAACAAACCTTACCAAAATTAAATAAAAATAAAAAACTTACTTTGCCGTGGTGGTCCACCGAGCTCGCTGACCTGAAAAAGAAAGTCAACACCAGTCGACGCCGCATCCGTTGCGCAGCACCAGTTCGGAGACAGGTGGTCGTCGAAGAGTATCTGCAAGCCAAAGAAGCGTATGAATCCCGGGCTAAGCAGGCGCAGATCGACAGTTGGAAGGCGTTCTGCGAAAAGCAGGACAGGGAGGGAGTCTGGGAGGGCGTATACCGGGTAATCGGACGGACTGCCAAAAGGTATGAAGACCTGCCCTTGGTGAGGGACGGAGTGTCACTCAGCCCACAAGACTCGGCGAGGTTGTTAGCTGAGACATTCTACCCGGATGACCTGGAAGGGGGAGAAAACGCTGATCACCGTCGGACTCGAGAAGCGGCCAGTCGTGTAAACGAGTGGGCGCATGATGAATACCATGACCCGCCGTTTACACTTCTGGAGCTGAAGACCGCGGTGGACAGCTTCAACCCCAAAAAGGCACCCGGGGCGGATGGTCTCACGGCCGAGATATGTGCCCAGGCCATTTTCCGGGATCCAGGGATGTTCCTTGCACTGGCAAATAAGTGCCTTGAGCTGGGTCACTTCCCTGGGGCCTGGAAAGTGGCTACAGTAGTGATGCTCCGTAAACCCGGAAAGGACACCTACACCACCCCGAAGTCCTACAGGCCGATCGGCCTCCTACCAGTCCTGGGCAAAATCCTGGAAAAGTTGGCGGTAGCTCGTCTTAAGTGGCATCTGATCCCGCGGTTTAGTACTCGTCAGTTTGGTTTTATGCCCCAGAAGAGCACCGAAGACTCCCTCTATACAATGATACAACATATCAATGCAAAGCTAGACGAGAAGAAGCTGATCACTGTTGTATCACTTGACATAGAGGGAGCCTTCGATAGCGCATGGTGGCCGGCCATTAGAACCAGACTGGCTGAGGAAAAGTGCCCGGTGAACGTCAGACGGCTGCTGGACAGCTACCTGAACGACAGAAGTGTCCGGGTCAGGTATGCAGGGGCCGAGTACCAGAGAAGGACGACGAAGGGGTGTGTGCAGGGGTCGATTGGCGGTCCGATCCTCTGGAATCTGGTGCTGGATCCTCTGTTGAAGGGGCTCGAAGAGCGGGGCTACCACTGCCAGGCTTTTGCCGATGACGTGGTGCTCATCTTCGACGGGGATACAGCACTGGAGGTCCAAAGACAGGCCAATGCCGCCCTTGAGTATGTTCGAGAGTGGGGCATCAGAAACAAACTGAAGTTCGCA
>CATNWG010000009.1:67500-85000 GCA_951329385.1 Polia nebulosa | reverse complement strand
TAACCTAACCTAACCTAACCTAACCTAACCTAACCTAACCTAACCTAACCTAACCTAACCTAACCTAACCTAACCTAACCTAACCTAACCTAACCTAACCTAACCTAACCTAACCTAACCTAACCTAACCTAACCTAACCTAACCTAACCTAACCTAACCTAACCTAACCTAACCTAACCTAACCTAACCTAACCTAACCTAACCTAACCTAACCTAACCTAACCTAACCTAACCTAACCTAACCTAACCTAACCTAACCTAACCTAACCTAACCTAACCTAACCTAACCTAACCTAACCTAACCTAACCTAACCTAACCTAACCTAACCTAACCTAACCTAACCTAACCTAACCTAACCTAACCTAACCTAACCTAACCTAACCTAACCTAACCTAACCTAACCTAACCTAACCTAACCTAACCTAACCTAACCTAACCTAACCTAACCTAACCTAACCTAACCTAACCTAACCTAACCTAACCTAACCTAACCTAACCTAACCTAACCTAACCTAACCTAACCTAACCTAACCTAACCTAACCTAACCTAACCTAACCTAACCTAACCTAACCTAACCTAACCTAACCTAACCTAACCTAACCTAACCTAACCTAACCTAACCTAACCTAACCTAACCTAACCTAACCTAACCTAACCTAACCTAACCTAACCTAACCTAACCTAACCTAACCTAACCTAACCTAACCTAACCTAACCTAACCTAACCTAACCTAACCTAACCTAACCTAACCTAACCTAACCTAACCTAACCTAACCTAACCTAACCTAACCTAACCTAACCTAACCTAACCTAACCTAACCTAACCTAACCTAACCTAACCTAACCTAACCTAACCTAACCTAACCTAACCTAACCTAACCTAACCTAACCTAACCTAACCTAACCTAACCTAACCTAACCTAACCTAACCTAACCTAACCTAACCTAACCTAACCTAACCTAACCTAACCTAACCTAACCTAACCTAACCTAACCTAACCTAACCTAACCTAACCTAACCTAACCTAACCTAACCTAACCTAACCTAACCTAACCTAACCTAACCTAACCTAACCTAACCTAACCTAACCTAACCTAACCTAACCTAACCTAACCTAACCTAACCTAACCTAACCTAACCTAACCTAACCTAACCTAACCTAACCTAACCTAACCTAACCTAACCTAACCTAACCTAACCTAACCTAACCTAACCTAACCTAACCTAACCTAACCTAACCTAACCTAACCTAACCTAACCTAACCTAACCTAACCTAACCTAACCTAACCTAACCTAACCTAACCTAACCTAACCTAACCTAACCTAACCTAACCTAACCTAACCTAACCTAACCTAACCTAACCTAACCTAACCTAACCTAACCTAACCTAACCTAACCTAACCTAACCTAACCTAACCTAACCTAACCTAACCTAACCTAACCTAACCTAACCTAACCTAACCTAACCTAACCTAACCTAACCTAACCTAACCTAACCTAACCTAACCTAACCTAACCTAACCTAACCTAACCTAACCTAACCTAACCTAACCTAACCTAACCTAACCTAACCTAACCTAACCTAACCTAACCTAACCTAACCTAACCTAACCTAACCTAACCTAACCTAACCTAACCTAACCTAACCTAACCTAACCTAACCTAACCTAACCTAACCTAACCTAACCTAACCTAACCTAACCTAACCTAACCTAACCTAACCTAACCTAACCTAACCTAACCTAACCTAACCTAACCTAACCTAACCTAACCTAACCTAACCTAACCTAACCTAACCTAACCTAACCTAACCTAACCTAACCTAACCTAACCTAACCTAACCTAACCTAACCTAACCTAACCTAACCTAACCTAACCTAACCTAACCTAACCTAACCTAACCTAACCTAACCTAACCTAACCTAACCTAACCTAACCTAACCTAACCTAACCTAACCTAACCTAACCTAACCTAACCTAACCTAACCTAACCTAACCTAACCTAACCTAACCTAACCTAACCTAACCTAACCTAACCTAACCTAACCTAACCTAACCTAACCTAACCTAACCTAACCTAACCTAACCTAACCTAACCTAACCTAACCTAACCTAACCTAACCTAACCTAACCTAACCTAACCTAACCTAACCTAACCTAACCTAACCTAACCTAACCTAACCTAACCTAACCTAACCTAACCTAACCTAACCTAACCTAACCTAACCTAACCTAACCTAACCTAACCTAACCTAACCTAACCTAACCTAACCTAACCTAACCTAACCTAACCTAACCTAACCTAACCTAACCTAACCTAACCTAACCTAACCTAACCTAACCTAACCTAACCTAACCTAACCTAACCTAACCTAACCTAACCTAACCTAACCTAACCTAACCTAACCTAACCTAACCTAACCTAACCTAACCTAACCTAACCTAACCTAACCTAACCTAACCTAACCTAACCTAACCTAACCTAACCTAACCTAACCTAACCTAACCTAACCTAACCTAACCTAACCTAACCTAACCTAACCTAACCTAACCTAACCTAACCTAACCTAACCTAACCTAACCTAACCTAACCTAACCTAACCTAACCTAACCTAACCTAACCTAACCTAACCTAACCTAACCTAACCTAACCTAACCTAACCTAACCTAACCTAACCTAACCTAACCTAACCTAACCTAACCTAACCTAACCTAACCTAACCTAACCTAACCTAACCTAACCTAACCTAACCTAACCTAACCTAACCTAACCTAACCTAACCTAACCTAACCTAACCTAACCTAACCTAACCTAACCTAACCTAACCTAACCTAACCTAACCTAACCTAACCTAACCTAACCTAACCTAACCTAACCTAACCTAACCTAACCTAACCTAACCTAACCTAACCTAACCTAACCTAACCTAACCTAACCTAACCTAACCTAACCTAACCTAACCTAACCTAACCTAACCTAACCTAACCTAACCTAACCTAACCTAACCTAACCTAACCTAACCTAACCTAACCTAACCTAACCTAACCTAACCTAACCTAACCTAACCTAACCTAACCTAACCTAACCTAACCTAACCTAACCTAACCTAACCTAACCTAACCTAACCTAACCTAACCTAACCTAACCTAACCTAACCTAACCTAACCTAACCTAACCTAACCTAACCTAACCTAACCTAACCTAACCTAACCTAACCTAACCTAACCTAACCTAACCTAACCTAACCTAACCTAACCTAACCTAACCTAACCTAACCTAACCTAACCTAACCTAACCTAACCTAACCTAACCTAACCTAACCTAACCTAACCTAACCTAACCTAACCTAACCTAACCTAACCTAACCTAACCTAACCTAACCTAACCTAACCTAACCTAACCTAACCTAACCTAACCTAACCTAACCTAACCTAACCTAACCTAACCTAACCTAACCTAACCTAACCTAACCTAACCTAACCTAACCTAACCTAACCTAACCTAACCTAACCTAACCTAACCTAACCTAACCTAACCTAACCTAACCTAACCTAACCTAACCTAACCTAACCTAACCTAACCTAACCTAACCTAACCTAACCTAACCTAACCTAACCTAACCTAACCTAACCTAACCTAACCTAACCTAACCTAACCTAACCTAACCTAACCTAACCTAACCTAACCTAACCTAACCTAACCTAACCTAACCTAACCTAACCTAACCTAACCTAACCTAACCTAACCTAACCTAACCTAACCTAACCTAACCTAACCTAACCTAACCTAACCTAACCTAACCTAACCTAACCTAACCTAACCTAACCTAACCTAACCTAACCTAACCTAACCTAACCTAACCTAACCTAACCTAACCTAACCTAACCTAACCTAACCTAACCTAACCTAACCTAACCTAACCTAACCTAACCTAACCTAACCTAACCTAACCTAACCTAACCTAACCTAACCTAACCTAACCTAACCTAACCTAACCTAACCTAACCTAACCTAACCTAACCTAACCTAACCTAACCTAACCTAACCTAACCTAACCTAACCTAACCTAACCTAACCTAACCTAACCTAACCTAACCTAACCTAACCTAACCTAACCTAACCTAACCTAACCTAACCTAACCTAACCTAACCTAACCTAACCTAACCTAACCTAACCTAACCTAACCTAACCTAACCTAACCTAACCTAACCTAACCTAACCTAACCTAACCTAACCTAACCTAACCTAACCTAACCTAACCTAACCTAACCTAACCTAACCTAACCTAACCTAACCTAACCTAACCTAACCTAACCTAACCTAACCTAACCTAACCTAACCTAACCTAACCTAACCTAACCTAACCTAACCTAACCTAACCTAACCTAACCTAACCTAACCTAACCTAACCTAACCTAACCTAACCTAACCTAACCTAACCTAACCTAACCTAACCTAACCTAACCTAACCTAACCTAACCTAACCTAACCTAACCTAACCTAACCTAACCTAACCTAACCTAACCTAACCTAACCTAACCTAACCTAACCTAACCTAACCTAACCTAACCTAACCTAACCTAACCTAACCTAACCTAACCTAACCTAACCTAACCTAACCTAACCTAACCTAACCTAACCTAACCTAACCTAACCTAACCTAACCTAACCTAACCTAACCTAACCTAACCTAACCTAACCTAACCTAACCTAACCTAACCTAACCTAACCTAACCTAACCTAACCTAACCTAACCTAACCTAACCTAACCTAACCTAACCTAACCTAACCTAACCTAACCTAACCTAACCTAACCTAACCTAACCTAACCTAACCTAACCTAACCTAACCTAACCTAACCTAACCTAACCTAACCTAACCTAACCTAACCTAACCTAACCTAACCTAACCTAACCTAACCTAACCTAACCTAACCTAACCTAACCTAACCTAACCTAACCTAACCTAACCTAACCTAACCTAACCTAACCTAACCTAACCTAACCTAACCTAACCTAACCTAACCTAACCTAACCTAACCTAACCTAACCTAACCTAACCTAACCTAACCTAACCTAACCTAACCTAACCTAACCTAACCTAACCTAACCTAACCTAACCTAACCTAACCTAACCTAACCTAACCTAACCTAACCTAACCTAACCTAACCTAACCTAACCTAACCTAACCTAACCTAACCTAACCTAACCTAACCTAACCTAACCTAACCTAACCTAACCTAACCTAACCTAACCTAACCTAACCTAACCTAACCTAACCTAACCTAACCTAACCTAACCTAACCTAACCTAACCTAACCTAACCTAACCTAACCTAACCTAACCTAACCTAACCTAACCTAACCTAACCTAACCTAACCTAACCTAACCTAACCTAACCTAACCTAACCTAACCTAACCTAACCTAACCTAACCTAACCTAACCTAACCTAACCTAACCTAACCTAACCTAACCTAACCTAACCTAACCTAACCTAACCTAACCTAACCTAACCTAACCTAACCTAACCTAACCTAACCTAACCTAACCTAACCTAACCTAACCTAACCTAACCTAACCTAACCTAACCTAACCTAACCTAACCTAACCTAACCTAACCTAACCTAACCTAACCTAACCTAACCTAACCTAACCTAACCTAACCTAACCTAACCTAACCTAACCTAACCTAACCTAACCTAACCTAACCTAACCTAACCTAACCTAACCTAACCTAACCTAACCTAACCTAACCTAACCTAACCTAACCTAACCTAACCTAACCTAACCTAACCTAACCTAACCTAACCTAACCTAACCTAACCTAACCTAACCTAACCTAACCTAACCTAACCTAACCTAACCTAACCTAACCTAACCTAACCTAACCTAACCTAACCTAACCTAACCTAACCTAACCTAACCTAACCTAACCTAACCTAACCTAACCTAACCTAACCTAACCTAACCTAACCTAACCTAACCTAACCTAACCTAACCTAACCTAACCTAACCTAACCTAACCTAACCTAACCTAACCTAACCTAACCTAACCTAACCTAACCTAACCTAACCTAACCTAACCTAACCTAACCTAACCTAACCTAACCTAACCTAACCTAACCTAACCTAACCTAACCTAACCTAACCTAACCTAACCTAACCTAACCTAACCTAACCTAACCTAACCTAACCTAACCTAACCTAACCTAACCTAACCTAACCTAACCTAACCTAACCTAACCTAACCTAACCTAACCTAACCTAACCTAACCTAACCTAACCTAACCTAACCTAACCTAACCTAACCTAACCTAACCTAACCTAACCTAACCTAACCTAACCTAACCTAACCTAACCTAACCTAACCTAACCTAACCTAACCTAACCTAACCTAACCTAACCTAACCTAACCTAACCTAACCTAACCTAACCTAACCTAACCTAACCTAACCTAACCTAACCTAACCTAACCTAACCTAACCTAACCTAACCTAACCTAACCTAACCTAACCTAACCTAACCTAACCTAACCTAACCTAACCTAACCTAACCTAACCTAACCTAACCTAACCTAACCTAACCTAACCTAACCTAACCTAACCTAACCTAACCTAACCTAACCTAACCTAACCTAACCTAACCTAACCTAACCTAACCTAACCTAACCTAACCTAACCTAACCTAACCTAACCTAACCTAACCTAACCTAACCTAACCTAACCTAACCTAACCTAACCTAACCTAACCTAACCTAACCTAACCTAACCTAACCTAACCTAACCTAACCTAACCTAACCTAACCTAACCTAACCTAACCTAACCTAACCTAACCTAACCTAACCTAACCTAACCTAACCTAACCTAACCTAACCTAACCTAACCTAACCTAACCTAACCTAACCTAACCTAACCTAACCTAACCTAACCTAACCTAACCTAACCTAACCTAACCTAACCTAACCTAACCTAACCTAACCTAACCTAACCTAACCTAACCTAACCTAACCTAACCTAACCTAACCTAACCTAACCTAACCTAACCTAACCTAACCTAACCTAACCTAACCTAACCTAACCTAACCTAACCTAACCTAACCTAACCTAACCTAACCTAACCTAACCTAACCTAACCTAACCTAACCTAACCTAACCTAACCTAACCTAACCTAACCTAACCTAACCTAACCTAACCTAACCTAACCTAACCTAACCTAACCTAACCTAACCTAACCTAACCTAACCTAACCTAACCTAACCTAACCTAACCTAACCTAACCTAACCTAACCTAACCTAACCTAACCTAACCTAACCTAACCTAACCTAACCTAACCTAACCTAACCTAACCTAACCTAACCTAACCTAACCTAACCTAACCTAACCTAACCTAACCTAACCTAACCTAACCTAACCTAACCTAACCTAACCTAACCTAACCTAACCTAACCTAACCTAACCTAACCTAACCTAACCTAACCTAACCTAACCTAACCTAACCTAACCTAACCTAACCTAACCTAACCTAACCTAACCTAACCTAACCAACCTAACCTAACCTAACCTAACCTAACCTAACCTAACCTAACCTAACCTAACCTAACCTAACCTAACCTAACCTAACCTAACCTAACCTAACCTAACCTAACCTAACCTAACCTAACCTAACCTAACCTAACCTAACCTAACCTAACCTAACCTAACCTAACCTAACCTAACCTAACCTAACCTAACCTAACCTAACCTAACCTAACCTAACCTAACCTAACCTAACCTAACCTAACCTAACCTAACCTAACCTAACCTAACCTAACCTAACCTAACCTAACCTAACCTAACCTAACCTAACCTAACCTAACCTAACCTAACCTAACCTAACCTAACCTAACCTAACCTAACCTAACCTAACCTAACCTAACCTAACCTAACCTAACCTAACCTAACCTAACCTAACCTAACCTAACCTAACCTAACCTAACCTAACCTAACCTAACCTAACCTAACCTAACCTAACCTAACCTAACCTAACCTAACCTAACCTAACCTAACCTAACCTAACCTAACCTAACCTAACCTAACCTAACCTAACCTAACCTAACCTAACCTAACCTAACCTAACCTAACCTAACCTAACCTAACCTAACCTAACCTAACCTAACCTAACCTAACCTAACCTAACCTAACCTAACCTAACCTAACCTAACCTAACCTAACCTAACCTAACCTAACCTAACCTAACCTAACCTAACCTAACCTAACCTAACCTAACCTAACCTAACCTAACCTAACCTAACCTAACCTAACCTAACCTAACCTAACCTAACCTAACCTAACCTAACCTAACCTAACCTAACCTAACCTAACCTAACCTAACCTAACCTAACCTAACCTAACCTAACCTAACCTAACCTAACCTAACCTAACCTAACCTAACCTAACCTAACCTAACCTAACCTAACCTAACCTAACCTAACCTAACCTAACCTAACCTAACCTAACCTAACCTAACCTAACCTAACCTAACCTAACCTAACCTAACCTAACCTAACCTAACCTAACCTAACCTAACCTAACCTAACCTAACCTAACCTAACCTAACCTAACCTAACCTAACCTAACCTAACCTAACCTAACCTAACCTAACCTAACCTAACCTAACCTAACCTAACCTAACCTAACCTAACCTAACCTAACCTAACCTAACCTAACCTAACCTAACCTAACCTAACCTAACCTAACCTAACCTAACCTAACCTAACCTAACCTAACCTAACCTAACCTAACCTAACCTAACCTAACCTAACCTAACCTAACCTAACCTAACCTAACCTAACCTAACCTAACCTAACCTAACCTAACCTAACCTAACCTAACCTAACCTAACCTAACCTAACCTAACCTAACCTAACCTAACCTAACCTAACCTAACCTAACCTAACCTAACCTAACCTAACCTAACCTAACCTAACCTAACCTAACCTAACCTAACCTAACCTAACCTAACCTAACCTAACCTAACCTAACCTAACCTAACTAACTAACCTAACCTAACCTAACCTAACCTAACCTAACCTAACCTAACCTAACCTAACCTAACCTAACCTAACCTAACCTAACCTAACCTAACCTAACCTAACCTAACCTAACCTAACCTAACCTAACCTAACCTAACCTAACCTAACCTAACCTAACCTAACCTAACCTAACCTAACCTAACCTAACCTAACCTAACCTAACCTAACCTAACCTAACCTAACCTAACCTAACCTAACCTAACCTAACCTAACCTAACCTAACCTAACCTAACCTAACCTAACCTAACCTAACCTAACCTAACCTAACCTAACCTAACCTAACCTAACCTAACCTAACCTAACCTAACCTAACCTAACCTAACCTAACCTAACCTAACCTAACCTAACCTAACCTAACCTAACCTAACCTAACCTAACCTAACCTAACCTAACCTAACCTAACCTAACCTAACCTAACCTAACCTAACCTAACCTAACCTAACCTAACCTAACCTAACCTAACCTAACCTAACCTAACCTAACCTAACCTAACCTAACCTAACCTAACCTAACCTAACCTAACCTAACCTAACCTAACCTAACCTAACCTAACCTAACCTAACCTAACCTAACCTAACCTAACCTAACCTAACCTAACCTAACCTAACCTAACCTAACCTAACCTAACCTAACCTAACCTAACCTAACCTAACCTAACCTAACCTAACCTAACCTAACCTAACCTAACCTAACCTAACCTAACCTAACCTAACCTAACCTAACCTAACCTAACCTAACCTAACCTAACCTAACCTAACCTAACCTAACCTAACCTAACCTAACCTAACCTAACCTAACCTAACCTAACCTAACCTAACCTAACCTAACCTAACCTAACCTAACCTAACCTAACCTAACCTAACCTAACCTAACCTAACCTAACCTAACCTAACCTAACCTAACCTAACCTAACCTAACCTAACCTAACCTAACCTAACCTAACCTAACCTAACCTAACCTAACCTAACCTAACCTAACCTAACCTAACCTAACCTAACCTAACCTAACCTAACCTAACCTAACCTAACCTAACCTAACCTAACCTAACCTAACCTAACCTAACCTAACCTAACCTAACCTAACCTAACCTAACCTAACCTAACCTAACCTAACCTAACCTAACCTAACCTAACCTAACCAGAGTCCGCGGCTTCCCCCCGCGACGAGCACACGCTTCCAAGGTTGCTCCGCGCTTAAAAGTTTTAAAATTTATCGCAAAAAATTCGCAAAAGTGGTATTTTTCAACCGATTCTTATAGTGTGAACCACCAAATTGTGCAGAAAAGTGCGGGCTACATGATACAAAAAAGCGCGAAAGTGTAAGTGCAAAAGTGAAAGCAGAAAACACGAAAAAGTGCAAAAAGTTAGAAAAATAAAACTTAAAATAAATACGCTGGCGGAACGAGATCGACGACATATGCTTTTTATGGTGCCAAACGACGCGTCTTGTTGACGCCCATAAATTGGAGCTGCTTCCCGATTTTTCCGGGCTTCGCCCGTAGAGGAAATCGGGAAAAACAACTCACCACGTGGCCACGTGCAACAGCTTGCGGTGGAGTGCGGTGAACATCATCAGGCGGCATCGAAGCAGGACGTCGAGACCAGCAGTACGACGCTTCGGCCAACAAAAAAGGTTCAGTGGTTCTGGAGATATTTAGTTTTCAAAATTTGCAGAAATTTCAAAATTTAATAATAAATTATTTGTCGCGACGACCCCCCATTTTTAATTTAGTTATCGAAGGTCCTTAGTAAAGACTATACGGGTACAAAATTTTAGCTTTTTATCTTCTTTAGTTTTTAAGTTATAAATTTTTGAAATTTAAGGGTGGACACGAGGGGTGTCAAAAAGGGGATTGTTGTCTCCGGAATCACTACCCAAAAATTAGATTTAGTTAGATTTATAAGTGTAGTTAAGTTTTTACTGTTTTTAGGTTGGTATTTTTACGCAGCAGTCAAAATTGTTAAATTTAAGGTGTTTTTTGTGCTTTAAAAATCAGGGGTCAGCTTTTCAAGAGTAAGCTTACAAGATCTGGATTGGTCTCTTCAAGCCCAATCCAAAGAGCCCAAACTCGACTAGTTTTGGTCTACAGGGGGCAAAAATAGACTAACGGCCGCCATTTTGGGCGCCATATTGAAAAGCTTTCGCCAGTCATAGCTCCGGACTCGCTGGGCTTGGAAAGCTGCGGTTTTCTTGTCTGTGTGGGGAAGGGCAATACCCTTCCTGTCTGCCCATTTTCAGGCGCTTTGTGGCTGTTGGTTTTCAGGATCCTGAAAACCACCTTGCACGCTAGAGCGGGTTGAGACGGGCCGAATAAACCCAAGCACGGACGTTCTACGATCATTGGGAGGGAAGTTAGCCCGGGTTTGGTATTGACGTTGACAGTTCGCGGACTGTCAAATTCTTTTTCAGACCCGCGCAGCTCCCGAACCGGGGGTCGTGGAGCGTTCGGGTTTTCTTCTGGGGCTTCGGCCTGACCTCCCCTACCTGGCTTGTGCCTTTTCAGGGGTTTTCAGGACCTGAAAATTTTTCAGTCTGAAAGTGTTTCAGGCGGATAGACCGCGTCGCGCCCATTTAGGGAAGTCCAAGCGCGGACGATCTGCGGCCACTAGGAAGGAAGATATCTCGGGTTTGGGGTTGACTTTGACAGTTCTCGGACTGTCAAACGAAATTTCAAACTCGGATAACTGCCGAACCGTAGGTCGCAGAGCGCTCGGGTTTGCGCAGCGGACATCGGTTGGCCCTTCTCTACCTGACGGGTGCTTTTTCAGGACCCTTCAGGGCCTGGTGTTTTTGCGGCCTGAAAACTGCATAGGGGGATAGATCGCGTCGTGCCCATTCTGGGGAACCCGAACACGGCGGTGTTTGGACCGGCGGTTCCGGAGAAAATAGCAGGTGGCCAAATTTTGGGAAGAACCAGGTGTTGGTGGCCTAAAATTTGAGCAGCTCTATCTCAGGAACCCCTTGGGCTAGAGTAGCCGAGTTTGGGTTTATCTGGAGGGGCTCGGCGGGGCCTGTCGCCCGGTGGGTAGAGACCGACTCTACATAGAGTCAGAAATTTTTTTGTAGTTTTTCTGTTTAATTTTGACGAAAGACGGTCTCACAGGCTTTTTTGAGACATCGGACGGTTATCCAAGTCCAAAACTCGTTATTAAGAAAGTGACAGAGCAAAGCTCTACTAACAAGGATATCTTTGATAACTATAGGTATTGAACTATTTTCTCGCAGAGGCTATATTTCTGACAAGCAGAGCATTGACAACTCCGTTACGTTTTTATTTTGAATTTGACCCGCTAATATTATTATTAGTGGAACTGACGGGGGTGCAACTGTTGGCCTCTCGGCCGCGTACGCGCAACACTTGACAAGGTATTCGGAATCTTGTCTATAAGCTGTTGCAATTTATTATTAGTGTTCATTGACCATATATATATACTATTTATACATTTATACAAATTATACACATTTACACATTTTATTAGACAAGGGTACTCTTTACACTACCCTATTTTGACGTCGGACTAGTTCGAATCTGAACCCATACCAACATGATGGGGATACGCACACCTGTTAGCTCACAAGCAAACCGGCCTAACAGAAGCCCACCTAACACTACAGAGGAGGCCGGACCCTCCACGCAAAGCGTAAGGAAGAGCGTGGGTGAGTGGGAGGCTGGGCAGCCAGCGAAAAAACAAACCCCTCCTATTAAATCTAGGTTTGAGAAGAAACCGACAAACGACATCCCGCGTAAGATGACGCCAGAGACGTCACGGCGGACATCAGTAGAGATTGTCAGTCTGAGTCCACCGGTGGCAAAGACAAGAGTTGCGGAGGCTAGAGCCTGCCTAGTAAAAATAAAGGCACATTTGACGAACTCCAAAAACATCAAAAGGGAGATTAAGGAAGAAGTAAAAGCCCAGGCAGATCGGCTCTACCTGCTCGTCAAGGAATCCGAGCAGGACAAAGGAAGAGCTCCGCCCGCGAGGGCAGTAAATGAAACAAAGGGAACACAAACGGAAAAGGGGGAAGAAGAGAAAAAAGCAGTTTCTGGCACGGAGGTGGAGTGCTTGAAAAAGGCATTGGAAGACCATAGCCGCAACTTGCGTGAGAATAGCGAAAAACTTGATAGCTTGAAAGAGGCGCTCAAAAGCAACGAACAGCGGATGGAGAAGTTCTCCTACGCTAGCGTAGTGGCAAGTCAGCCTATCAAGCAGCCGCTAAAGCAAACGGCACTCCACTCCATCGTAGTTACCTCCGCAAAGGATACAGAAACCGGGGACGAAATTATAGACCACATCAGGAAAGCAGTAAATGCGAAAGAAGGATGGGTTACGGTAGACAGAATCAGGAAGGCGAAGGACAGGAAGGTAATCTTAGGATGCAAAACATTAGAGGAAAGGGAAAAGGTAAAAGAGAGATTGGTGAGCGTGGCAGAGGTTCTAAGGGTTGACGATGTAAAGAACAAAGACCCTCTGGTAATTCTTAGAGATGTGTTAGCATACAACACGGACGAGGACGTCGTCAAAGCTCTTCGAAACCAAAATAGAGATGTCTTCGAGGAGCTAACGAAAGAGGAAGATCGTGTTGAGGTGTTGTACAAAAAGAAAACCAGAAACCTCCACACGCACCACGTGGTCCTTAGGGTCTCCCCAAAAATTTGGAACAGACTGCAGGAGAGAAAGACCGTCCACATCGACCTGCAAAGGATCCGAGTGGCCGATCAGACTCCACTGATCCAGTGCTCTCTATGCCTAGGATTCGGGCATGGAAGACGACTCTGTAGGGAGCAACTGGAGAAGTGCAGCCACTGTGGGGGCCCCCACATGAGGACGCAATGTGCGGAATGGCTGGCCGGAACAGCTCCATCATGCTGCAACTGTGTGCGAGCGAAACAAGAGAATGTGGAGCACAACGCATTCAGCGATGAATGTCCAGTTAGGAGAAGATGTGAGGTTCTGGCCAGAGCCAGAGTCGCATATTGCTGAAGTGGTCACTGGCGAAAGGGCAGGCACCCCAACCAGAAGATACGCAGTAGCCCAAGCCAACCTACAGAGGAAGGAACTGGCAACCACCGAACTCTTTTTAGAGGCCAGTGAGCGGAACATCGCATGGGCACTGATTCAGGAGCCGTATGTGGGGGGGGCTAGGAGTATGAAGAGCTACCGTGGAGCGAGAGTCTACCAGTGCGAGGTTGATGGAAGTGGGACGGTAAAGGCGGCAATAGCCGTCTTTGATAATGACCTGGATGTCATTCCGTACCCGAAACTCACCACTAACAACTTCGTTGTGGTGGGGATCCGGACCAAAGCCTGGGAAATCGCAGTAGTCTCCTACTACTTTGAGCCAGATCTCCCCATAGGGCCTTACCTGGATCAGCTGACCAGTATAAAGTTGGAACTGGGCACCGGACTACTGCTGATAGGCGGAGATGCTAACGCAAAGAGCACCTGGTGGGGAAGCACCATAGAGGACCCCAAGGGAGAAGAGATGTCCGGGACCCTTGAAGAGTTGGAGCTTCAGATACTGAATACTGGCGACACGCCGACCTATTACACGGTAAGAGGCGGCGTGGTATATAAGAGCCATGTGGACGTCACGGCATGTTCGCTCGGTCTTTTTGACATGGTAGACGGCTGGCGGATCGATACAGGGGTAACGAGCTCGGACCACAACACAATCTTATTCTATGTAAATTTAAAAAGGGAAAAAGGGATGAACATAATTAGAACGACCAGAAGGTACAAAACTAAGAAGGCTGATTGGGAAGTTTTTAAAATTAAATTGGCAGAGTATAAAATTGCAAATAGCCTTAGTTTAAATAGCATAGAACAGATCAATAATAAGCATGAACTAGAACAGTTAGTAGTAAAGTATAATGAGGCAATCGAGAAGGCATGTGACGATGCCATCCCGAAAATTAAAGTTAAAAATAAATTTACCATCCCGTGGTGGTCCGAGGATCTCGCCTTAAAGAAAAGGGAGGTCACAAGGAAGAAGAATCGTGTCCGCAACGCCGCACCGGTCCGCCGAGCGATGGTCGTAGGCGAGTATCTGAAAGCAAAAGAAGAATATGAGTGCCAAGCCAAGAAAGCCCAAATAGCCAGCTGGAAAGCGTTCTGCGAAAAGCAGAACGGGGAAAGCATATGGGAAGGGGTTTATCGAGTGATTAGAGGGACCACCAGGAGAAGAGAAGACCTGACCCTATCGAGCGATGGTGCATTCCTGAACCCGAAGGAATCGGCAGCCTTACTTGCCGACACATTCTTTTCTAGGGACACAGCAGAAGAAGATAACGCAGACCACAAGCTCATTAGGGAAGCAGCCGGTCGGGTAAATGAGTGGTGTCAAGATGAATATCTTGACCCACCATTTGCTCCGCTGGAGCTGAAGACAGCTGTGGATCGTTTCAATCCCAAAAAAGCCCCTGGAGGGGAAGGATTCACGTCGGACATCTGTAGTCGAGCGATCTACCAGGACCTGGACGCATTCCTTGCCCTGTACAATAAATGCCTAGAACTGGCGCATTTCCCGGACATCTGGAAAGAGGCAACGGTGGTAGTCCTCAGGAAACCGGGCAAGGAAGATTATACGAACCCCAAGGCATATAGACCGATAGGTCTCCTGCCGGTCTTGGGGAAGGTCCTGGAGAGGATGGTAGTGGCGAGAATTAAATGGCAGCTCGTGCCGCGGTTTAGTACTCGTCAGTTTGGCTTTATGCCCCAGAAGAGCACCGAGGACGCCCTCTATACTCTAATAAATCACGTGCAGGACAAGTTGAGGCTGAAGAAGCTAATTGTCCTGGTGTCATTGGATATAGAGGGCGCCTTCGATAGCGCCTGGTGGCCGGCAATCAAAGTCAGGCTGGCTGAGGAAAAGTGCCCGGTAAACATCAGGAGGCTACTAGATAGTTACCTCGACTGCAGAAAGGTAAGGGTAAGGTATGCCGGGGAGGAATGCACAAGAGAGACAAACAAAGGCTGTGTCCAAGGGTCAATCGGTGGTCCCATATTTTGGAATTTGGTATTGGACCCGCTGCTGAAAGACCTGGAAGAGAAGCGATATTATGTGCAGGCTTTTGCAGACGACATTGTTTTGGTCGTCGATGGCGACACAGCGGCCGAAGTCTCCAGAGCTGCCAATGCAGCCCTCGCCCATGTTCAGAGTTGGGGCGTAAGAAATAAGCTAAGGTTTGCACCGCACAAAACCTGTGCGATGTTAATAACCAATAAGCTTAAGTACGACACCCCAATTCTGAGCATGGCCGGGGTCGACATTGGTATGGTACGGAGCATGAAGCTGCTGGGCCTGACCATTGACGACAAACTAACTTTCAGCAAGCACACCAAGGACGTCTGCAAGAGGGTGGTAGACATATATAAACAACTTGCAAGAGCGGCTAAAGTCAGCTGGGGCTTAAATAGGGAAATAATACACACGATCTACACTGCTACTATTGAACCGATAATTACGTACGCGGCCGGAGCCTGGGCTCCCGCTACGAAAAAGCTGGGTATACGGAGGAAGCTAGGCTCTGTCCAACGAGGATTCGTCCAGAAGCTCTGCAAATCTTACCGTACAGTCTCACTGCACTCGGCGCTGGTACTGGCTGGGATACTACCTCTAGACCTCCGCATACAGGAGGCAGCAGCCCTGTATGAGGCAAGGAGAGGGTCGTCCCGGTTTGTGCCGGATGACCGGGAGATCGAGAGTATGGTGAGGTTTGCAGAGACATCTCATCCTGCCAAACAAATGGCCTTGGAGTTCGTGTGCCTGGCGGACCAACAGCTTGTGGACAGCCATAATGTGCAGGCAGTGCGAATATTCACTGACGGCAGCAAGATTGAGGGGAAGGTCGGCGCCGCATTATCGTTATGGGATAATGAAGGTGAAGTCCAGAACCTCAAGCTTAGCCTCGCCGCGTACTGCACTGTCTACCAGGCGGAACTACTAGCCATTTGCAAGGCAACGGACGTAATCCTCAAGCGTAAGGAGTTGAGCTATGGCTTGTACAGCGACTCAATGGCAGCATTGCAGACGTTGGCAAGCCATGGCTCTCTCCATCCTCTGGCGGTCCGCGCACGAGCCAATTTGGCTCAGGCGTTGGACCAAGATAAAGTTGTATCTTTCTTTTGGGTCAAGGCCCACGCGGGCCTGCCAGGGAACGAACGCGCGGACGAGCTGGCAAAGGAGGCAGCATTGTCGTCACGGAGGAAGCCGGACTACGACCAGTGTCCGGTCTCATTCATCAAGCGTCAGATCCGTTTGGATTCGCTTGTTGAGTGGAACCGGAGATATGTGTCGGGCGAGACGGCCTCGGTGACGAAAATGTTCTTTCCGGACGCCGTAGCAGCCTACCGTATTGTTCAACGGGTGAGGCCAACAGGCGTACTCACGCAGGTCCTAACGGGGCACGGTGGGTT
>CATNWG010000009.1:60000-65000 GCA_951329385.1 Polia nebulosa | reverse complement strand
CCTAACCTAACCTAACCTAACCTAACCTAACCTAACCTAACCTAACCTAACCTAACCTAACCTAACCTAACCTAACCTAACCTAACCTAACCTAACCTAACCTAACCTAACCTAACCTAACCTAACCTAACCTAACCTAACCTAACCTAACCTAACCTAACCTAACCTAACCTAACCTAACCTAACCTAACCTAACCTAACCTAACCTAACCTAACCTAACCTAACCTAACCTAACCTAACCTAACCTAACCTAACCTAACCTAACCTAACCTAACCTAACCTAACCTAACCTAACCTAACCTAACCTAACCTAACCTAACCTAACCTAACCTAACCTAACCTAACCTAACCTAACCTAACCTAACCTAACCTAACCTAACCTAACCTAACCTAACCTAACCTAACCTAACCTAACCTAACCTAACCTAACCTAACCTAACCTAACCTAACCTAACCTAACCTAACCTAACCTAACCTAACCTAACCTAACCTAACCTAACCTAACCTAACCTAACCTAACCTAACCTAACCTAACCTAACCTAACCTAACCTAACCTAACCTAACCTAACCTAACCTAACCTAACCTAACCTAACCTAACCTAACCTAACCTAACCTAACCTAACCTAACCTAACCTAACCTAACCTAACCTAACCTAACCTAACCTAACCTAACCTAACCTAACCTAACCTAACCTAACCTAACCTAACCTAACCTAACCTAACCTAACCTAACCTAACCTAACCTAACCTAACCTAACCTAACCTAACCTAACCTAACCTAACCTAACCTAACCTAACCTAACCTAACCTAACCTAACCTAACCTAACCTAACCTAACCTAACCTAACCTAACCTAACCTAACCTAACCTAACCTAACCTAACCTAACCTAACCTAACCTAACCTAACCTAACCTAACCTAACCTAACCTAACCTAACCTAACCTAACCTAACCTAACCTAACCTAACCTAACCTAACCTAACCTAACCTAACCTAACCTAACCTAACCTAACCTAACCTAACCTAACCTAACCTAACCTAACCTAACCTAACCTAACCTAACCTAACCTAACCTAACCTAACCTAACCTAACCTAACCTAACCTAACCTAACCTAACCTAACCTAACCTAACCTAACCTAACCTAACCTAACCTAACCTAACCTAACCTAACCTAACCTAACCTAACCTAACCTAACCTAACCTAACCTAACCTAACCTAACCTAACCTAACCTAACCTAACCTAACCTAACCTAACCTAACCTAACCTAACCTAACCTAACCTAACCTAACCTAACCTAACCTAACCTAACCTAACCTAACCTAACCTAACCTAACCTAACCTAACCTAACCTAACCTAACCTAACCTAACCTAACCTAACCTAACCTAACCTAACCTAACCTAACCTAACCTAACCTAACCTAACCTAACCTAACCTAACCTAACCTAACCTAACCTAACCTAACCTAACCTAACCTAACCTAACCTAACCTAACCTAACCTAACCTAACCTAACCTAACCTAACCTAACCTAACCTAACCTAACCTAACCTAACCTAACCTAACCTAACCTAACCTAACCTAACCTAACCTAACCTAACCTAACCTAACCTAACCTAACCTAACCTAACCTAACCTAACCTAACCTAACCTAACCTAACCTAACCTAACCTAACCTAACCTAACCTAACCTAACCTAACCTAACCTAACCTAACCTAACCTAACCTAACCTAACCTAACCTAACCTAACCTAACCTAACCTAACCTAACCTAACCTAACCTAACCTAACCTAACCTAACCTAACCTAACCTAACCTAACCTAACCTAACCTAACCTAACCTAACCTAACCTAACCTAACCTAACCTAACCTAACCTAACCTAACCTAACCTAACCTAACCTAACCTAACCTAACCAACCGAGACGGGAGACCAGATCATCGACCACCTTAGAAAGGTGATAAATGCGAAGGAAGGATGGGTGACGGTGGACAGAATAAGGAAGGCAAAAGATAGGAAAGTGGTTTTGAGTTGCAAAACAGAAGAGGAAAGGGACAAAATAAAGAAAAGATTAGCAAGTGTGGGGGAGGTGTTGAAGGTGGAGGACATCAAGAACAAGGATCCCCTTGTTATCATGAGAGATGTCCTTGCCTACAACACGGATGAAGACGTCATAAAGGCTCTTCACAATCAAAATGGGGATGTTTTCGAAGGGATTAGGAAAGAAGATGACCGTGTGGAAGTACTTTTCAAAAAGAAAACAAGGAACCCCCACACTCACCATGTAGTCCTCAGGGTCTCCCCGAAGCTATATAACAGGCTGCTGGAAAGACAGGCCGTCCATATAGACCTGCAGAAAATCAGGGTGGCAGATCAAACTCCACTGATCCAGTGCTCCTTATGCCTCGGCTTTGGACATGGAAGACGGCTCTGCAAGGAGAAAGTGGAGAAATGCAGCCACTGTGGGGGCCCTCATATGAGGACGCAGTGCGCGGACTGGCTGGCCGGGGTGCCTCCGTCTTGCTGTAACTGTGCACGAGCTAGGCTCGAGAACACGGAGCATAATGCCTTCAGTGATGAGTGCACAGTGAGGAAGAGATGTGAGGTACTGGCTAGAGCCAGGGTTGCGTACTGCTAAGGTGGATACTGGCGAAAGGGCAGGCACCCCAACCGGAAGATATACAGTAGCCCAAGCCAACTTACAAAGGAAGGAACTGGCGACCACCGAACTCTTTTTAGAGGCCAGTGAGCGTAAACTCGCATGGGCACTGATTCAGGAACCTTATGTGGGGGGGGCTAGGAGTATGAGGAGCTACCGGGGCGCGAGAATCTACCAGTGCGAGGTTGAAGGAAGTGGGACGGTAAGGGCGGCAATAGCCGTCTTTGATGATGACTTGGATGTCATCCCGTACCCGAAACTCACCACTAACGACATCGTTGTGGTGGGGATCCGGACCAAAGCCTGGGAAATCGCAGTAGTCTCCTATTACTTCGGGCCGAGCCAACCCATAGGGCCTTACCTGGATCAGCTGACTAATATTAAGTTGGAGTTGGGCACCGGACTACTGTTAATAGGCGGAGACGCAAACGCGAAGAGTACCTGGTGGGGAAGCACCATAGAAGACCCCAGGGGAGAAGAGATGTCCGGGACCCTTGAAGAGTTGGAGCTTCAGGTACTGAATACTGGCAACACGCCGACCTTTTACGTAGTGAGAGGCGGCGTTGTTTACAAAAGCCATGTGGACGTCACGGCGTGTTCGCTCGAGCTTCTTGACTTGGTAGACGGCTGGCGGCTTGACACAGGGGCGACGAGCTCGGACCACAATACAATATTATTTGATTTAAAATTAAAAAGGGATAAAGGAATTCATATTATTAGAACGACACGGAAATATAACACTAGAAAGGCAAATTGGGAAACATTCAAAATGAAATTGGGGGAAAATAAAATTGAAAATAATATAACGTTAGACTCTATAAAACAAATAAACAATAAACAGGAACTAGAAAAATTTGTTATAAGGTACAAAAACGTCATTGAGAAAGCCTGTGAACAGGCGATTCCAAAAATAAGTAATAAAACAAGAATTACTATTCCGTGGTGGTCCGAGGAACTCGCAGCGAAAAAGAAGGAGGTTCGTACGAGGAAAAACCGTGTCCGCAACGCCGCACCGGTCCGCCGAGCGATGGTCGTAGACGAGTACCTGAAAGCTAAAGAGGAATATGAGTGCCAAGCCAAGAAAGCCCAAATAGCCAGCTGGAAAGGATTTTGCGAAAAACAAGATGGAGAAACCATATGGGAGGGGATTTATAGAGTCATCAGAGGGACCACCAGGAGACAAGAGGAAATGACCCTAACTAGCGATGGTGCATTCCTAAACCCGAAAGAATCGGCAGCCTTACTCGCCGACACATTTTACCCGAAGGACACAGCGGAAGAAGATAACAATGACCACAGGCTTACCAGGGAAGCAGCCAGTCGAGTAAATGAGTGGCGTCAAGATGAATATCTTGACCCACCATTTACACCGCTGGAGCTGAAGACAGCCGTGGAGCGCTTCAACCCCAAGAAAGCCCCCGGAGTGGATGGTTTCACGTCGGACATCTGCCGTCGAGCGATCTACCAGGACCTGGACGCGTTCCTTGCCCTGTACAACAAATGCCTAGAATTGGCACATTTCCCGGACATCTGGAAAGAGGCAGCGGTGGTGGTCCTCAGAAAACCGGGCAAGGAAGACTACATGAACCCCAAGTCATACAGACCGATAGGTCTCCTGCCGGTCTTGGGGAAGGTCCTGGAGAGGATGGTAGTAGCAAGGATTAAATGGCAGCTCGTGCCGCGGCTTAGTACTCGTCAGTTTGGCTTTATGCCCCAGAAGAGCACCGAGGACGCCCTCTATACTCTAATAAATCACGTACAGGACAAGTTGAGGCTGAAGAAGCTAATTGTCCTGGTGTCATTGGATATAGAGGGTGCCTTCGATAGCGCCTGGTGGCCGGCTATCAAAGTCAGGCTGGCAGAGGAAAAGTGCCCGGTAAACATCAGGAGGCTGCTAGATAGCTACCTCGACGGCAGAAAGGTAAGGGTAAGGTATGCTGGGGAGGAATGCACGAGAGAAACAAACAAAGGCTGTGTTCAAGGGTCAATCGGTGGTCCCATCCTTTGGAACCTTCTGCTGGACCCACTATTGAAGGATTTGGAGGAGATGGGATTTTACGTGCAGGCTTTTGCTGACGACATTGTTTTGGTCGTTGATGGGGACACAGCGGCTGAAGTCTCCAGAACCGCCAATGCAGCCCTCGCCCATGTTCAGAGTTGGGGCGTCCGAAATAAGTTGAGGTTTGCACCGCACAAAACCTGTGCGATGCTCATAACCAATAAGCTTAAGTACGACACTCCAATTCTGAGCATGGCCGGGGTCGACATCGGTATGGTGAGGAGTATGAAGCTGCTGGGTCTGACCATCGACGACAACCTAACATTCAATGAGCACA
>CATNWG010000009.1:50000-52500 GCA_951329385.1 Polia nebulosa | reverse complement strand
CCTAACCTAACCTAACCTAACCTAACCTAACCTAACCTAACCTAACCTAACCTAACCTAACCTAACCTAACCTAACCTAACCTAACCTAACCTAACCTAACCTAACCTAACCTAACCTAACCTAACCTAACCTAACCTAACCTAACCTAACCTAACCTAACCTAACCTAACCTAACCTAACCTAACCTAACCTAACCTAACCTAACCTAACCTAACCTAACCTAACCTAACCTAACCTAACCTAACCTAACCTAACCTAACCTAACCTAACCTAACCTAACCTAACCTAACCTAACCTAACCTAACCTAACCTAACCTAACCTAACCTAACCTAACCTAACCTAACCTAACCTAACCTAACCTAACCTAACCTAACCTAACCTAACCTAACCTAACCTAACCTAACCTAACCTAACCTAACCTAACCTAACCTAACCTAACCTAACCTAACCTAACCTAACCTAACCTAACCTAACCTAACCTAACCTAACCTAACCTAACCTAACCTAACCTAACCTAACCTAACCTAACCTAACCTAACCTAACCTAACCTAACCTAACCTAACCTAACCTAACCTAACCTAACCTAACCTAACCTAACCTAACCTAACCTAACCTAACCTAACCTAACCTAACCTAACCTAACCTAACCTAACCTAACCTAACCTAACCTAACCTAACCTAACCTAACCTAACCTAACCTAACCTAACCTAACCTAACCTAACCTAACCTAACCTAACCTAACCTAACCTAACCTAACCTAACCTAACCTAACCTAACCTAACCTAACCTAACCTAACCTAACCTAACCTAACCTAACCTAACCTAACCTAACCTAACCTAACCTAACCTAACCTAACCTAACCTAACCTAACCTAACCTAACCTAACCTAACCTAACCTAACCTAACCTAACCTAACCTAACCTAACCTAACCTAACCTAACCTAACCTAACCTAACCTAACCTAACCTAACCTAACCTAACCTAACCTAACCTAACCTAACCTAACCTAACCTAACCTAACCTAACCTAACCTAACCTAACCTAACCTAACCTAACCTAACCTAACCTAACCTAACCTAACCTAACCTAACCTAACCTAACCTAACCTAACCTAACCTAACCTAACCTAACCTAACCTAACCTAACCTAACCTAACCTAACCTAACCTAACCTAACCTAACCTAACCTAACCTAACCTAACCTAACCTAACCTAACCTAACCTAACCTAACCTAACCTAACCTAACCTAACCTAACCTAACCTAACCTAACCTAACCTAACCTAACCTAACCTAACCTAACCTAACCTAACCTAACCTAACCTAACCTAACCTAACCTAACCTAACCTAACCTAACCTAACCTAACCTAACCTAACCTAACCTAACCTAACCTAACCTAACCTAACCTAACCTAACCTAACCTAACCTAACCTAACCTAACCTAACCTAACCTAACCTAACCTAACCTAACCTAACCTAACCTAACCTAACCTAACCTAACCTAACCTAACCTAACCTAACCTAACCTAACCTAACCTAACCTAACCTAACCTAACCTAACCTAACCTAACCTAACCTAACCTAACCTAACCTAACCTAACCTAACCTAACCTAACCTAACCTAACCTAACCTAACCTAACCTAACCTAACCTAACCTAACCTAACCTAACCTAACCTAACCTAACCTAACCTAACCTAACCTAACCTAACCTAACCTAACCTAACCTAACCTAACCTAACCTAACCTAACCTAACCTAACCTAACCTAACCTAACCTAACCTAACCTAACCTAACCTAACCTAACCTAACCTAACCTAACCTAACCTAACCTAACCTAACCTAACCTAACCTAACCTAACCTAACCTAACCTAACCTAACCTAACCTAACCTAACCTAACCTAACCTAACCTAACCTAACCTAACCTAACCTAACCTAACCTAACCTAACCTAACCTAACCTAACCTAACCTAACCTAACCTAACCTAACCTAACCTAACCTAACCTAACCTAACCTAACCTAACCTAACCTAACCTAACCTAACCTAACCTAACCTAACCTAACCTAACCTAACCTAACCTAACCTAACCTAACCTAACCTAACCTAACCTAACCTAACCTAACCTAACCTAACCTAACCTAACCTAACCTAACCTAACCTAACCTAACCTAACCTAACCTAACCTAACCTAACCTAACCTAACCTAACCTAACCTAACCTAACCTAACCTAACCTAACCTAACCTAACCTAACCTAACCTAACCTAACCTAACCTAACCTAACCTAACCTAACCTAACCTAACCTAACCTAACCTAACCTAACCTAACCTAACCTAACCTAACCTAACCTAACCTAACCTAACCTAACCTAACCTAACCTAACCTAACCTAACCTAACCTAACCTAACCTAACCTAACCTAACCTAACCTAACCTAACCTAACCTAACCTAACCTAACCTAACCTAACCTAACCTAACCTAACCTAACCTAA
>CATNWG010000009.1:30000-45000 GCA_951329385.1 Polia nebulosa | reverse complement strand
ATTAGAACACCATCCAAAGAAAATGCAGAAAACAAGGACCTCGACAAATCGCCAACGGTGGGGAACAAGACCTTTATAAAAAATACACCACCGAAAGAGGTGCCGAAAATCGCCTCAGTCAGGAAAACCATTGGAGAGTGGGAGGCTGCGAAGTCAGAGACTCAAATACAGAAGAAGCCTCAGACCATCTCCAAGGAGGCCCCATTATCATCATCATCTTTATCTTCGTCACCCTCCTCGTCGGTAGACCCCAAAAAACCAGAGGAAAGAAGGGCCACACAGAAACCGTTGACGGAGTCAGATAGAAGTGCCCATATAGAGGCGGAAAAAACACCGAAATTCGCAAACAGGATCTCGGAAGCAAGAGCCTGTCTCCTAAGAGCGAAAATGCATATGGGCAACTCCCGAAACACGAAGACGGAGATTAAGACGGAGGTCATCCAGGCACTGGAAAGACTCTTTCAGCTAGTCAAGGAGGCAGAAGCCGATAAAGGGAAATTTAAGGAACCGCCAAGAGATACACAGAACATACAAAAAGTGGTGCAAAGTGGAGAAACAGAAAGAAAGGAAGAAGGAAATAGAGAGATGGTGGACCTCATCGGGAAACTGAAGGAGCACGCAGATCTCATTAAAGAAAATACCAAAAGCATGGAGCAACTAAAGGAACAGATAGGCAACATGGAAAAGCGGTCCTACGCCGGTGTAGCCGCGGCTTCTATTGGTAAGCGGCTCCCGACCCAGACAGCCCTACACTCCTTCATAGTAACTGCGAATGATGACCAAGAAACAGGAGAAGATGTTATAAATAGAATTAGGAAAGCCGTGAATGCCAAAGAAGAAGGATTTGCCGTAGAAAAAATAAGAAAGGCGAAAGACCGCAAAATAATAGTTGGCTGCAAAACTGATGAGGAAAGAGAGCGAGTCAAGAATAAAATTATTGAATCCGGAGAAAGCCTCAAAGTTGAAAATATCCAGAACAGAGACCCCCTCGTTATCCTGAAAGACGTGCTCAGTTGCAATAGTGATGGGGATATACTAAACGCGATGAGGAACCAAAATAAAAAAATATTTATGAACCTGGACGTGCAAGAAGACAGAGCTGAAATAGCATATAAAAAACGTACCAGGAACCCACACACAAATCACGTCGTGATGAAGGTGTCCCCCAAATTGTGGCAGAGGCTGACCGAGGCTGAGTCGGTCCTCATCGACTTACAGAGGATAAGAGTGGCTGACCAATCTCCGATAGTACAATGCTCGCTATGCTTGGGCTATGGGCATGGCAGGCGCTTTTGCCAGGAGACCCGAGCAAGGTGCAGCCATTGCGGGGGTCCTCACATGAGGGCAGAGTGCCCCAACTGGATTGAAGGTGTGACCCCGTCATGTTGCAACTGTGTGAGCTCAAAACTGGATAAAACAGACCATAACGCTTTCAGTCAGGAGTGCCCCATCAGGGCAAAATGGGACGCGATAGCGAGATCAAGAGTGGCTTATTGCTAAGGTGGTCCCGGGCAAAAACTCTGTTCCCCAAAAAAGGCCATACCTCGTAGCACAAGCAAATCTGCGAAGGAAGGCTCTGGCCACAAATGAGATCATGCTTGAGGCTCACAGAAAAGGGGTGGCTTTTGCACTGCTCCAGGAGCCATACATTGGCAGTTTGGGTAGAATGAAAGACTACCGCGGTGCTCGAATATATCAACATACTGGCGATGGAGACGGCGTCATCAAGACTGCAATTGCAGTCTTTGATGGCGATATAGACGTTGTCCAGTGTCCGAAGTTCACCACGCCTAACATCACAGTGGTGAAGATGAAGACAAGCGCCTGGGAGATCGTGGTGGTCTCATTCTACCTAGAACCGAAACCAGCACCAATAGGGCCATACCTGGAGCAGCTAATCAATATAGAGAGGAGTTTCGGCAGGAAAATCATCCTAGGTGGAGACGCAAATGCCAAAAACTCTTGGTGGGGAAGCCAGAAGATAGATCAAAGAGGGATTGAAATGGCCGGTACCCTAGAAGAGATGGGATTGCAGGTGCTCAACATAGGCGATACGCCGACGTTCCACACGGTGAGAGGAACCACCCTGTATACCAGCTTTGTGGACGTCACAGCATGCACTGCGGATATGCTTGACCTGGTTGAGGACTGGAGAGTGGACGAAGGCATGACGAGCTCAGACCACAACACCATCACTTTCAAAATAAAATTAGAAAGGTCAAAAGGCTTTGACATAAGCAGAACCACAAGGATATATAACAGTAAAAAAGCAAACTGGGCGCGATTTCATGAGAAATTGGGCCAGTTGCTTCAAGAAAATAATATGAGCAAAATTGAATTAGAAGAAAACATAAATAATAAAACCGAATTAGAACTCAAAGTAGAACTATATAGTAACATAGTAGTAGAAGCATGCAACTTTAGTATACCGAAACTAAAACCAAATAACAAAATTAAATTACCTTGGTGGTCCAATGAGCTCGCCATGATGAAAAAGGAGGTTGCCACTAGGAAGCGCAGAATCCGCTGTGCAGCCCCGATCAGGAGGCAAAAAGTCGTAGGGGAGTACCTGCAATCGAAAGAAAAATATGAGCAAGCGGAAAGAGCGGCCCAAACAGAAAGCTGGAAAAGCTTCTGTAGGAAACAAGATAGAGAGGGACTCTGGGAGGGTATTTACAGGGTAATAGGCAGGACCACAAAAAGACAGGAGGACCTACCCCTGACCAAGGAAGGGAAAATACTGAACCACCACGAATCTGCCACTTTGCTGGCGGAAACTTTCTATCCTGAGGATAGGAAGGAAGAGGATAGTGAGGAGCACAGACGTATCAGGATGGTGGCTGAAAAAGCAAACGAGATGAGCCATGATGAAGAACATGACCCACCGTTTACTCAGGAAGAGCTAAACATAGTAATACGTAGCTTCAATCCCAAAAAAGCCCCGGGGGCAGATGGCCTTACGGCCGATATCTGCCAGAAATCCTTTGATCATGATCCGGAACTCTTCCTATCACTGGCAAACAAATGCCTAGAGCTGGGCTACTTCCCGAAGATCTGGAAGGAGGCAATAGTAGTGATCCTGAGGAAACCTGGTAAAGAGAACTACACAGCTCCTAAATCATATAGGCCAATAGGACTGTTGCCAGTGATGGGAAAAGTCCTGGAGAAAATGCTGATAGGAAGGGTGAAATGGCACATTATACCTGGACTTAGCACACGCCAGTATGGTTTTATGCCACAAAAAAGCACAGAAGACTCCCTCTATGACCTGCTAGAGCTCATACGCAAAAAACTGGAAGACAAGAAGTTGATCGTCATGATATCACTGGACATAGAGGGAGCCTTTGACAGTGCATGGTGGCCGGCCATAAAAACCAGGTTGGCGGAAACGAAATGTCCAGTAAACGTGAGAAGAGTGGTGGACAGTTACCTGGAACACAGGAGGGTCAGGTTAAGGTACGCGGGACAGGAGGTAACCAGGGCAACCAACAAAGGCTGTGTTCAAGGATCGGTAGGAGGCCCAACTTTTTGGAACATACTACTCGACCCCCTACTAAAAGGTCTGGTACAAAGGGGAGACTACTGCCAAGCATTCGCCGATGATGTAGTTTTGATATTCGATGGGGACTCAGCGATGGAGGTCCAGCGACGTGCCAATGACGCTCTCGGGTATGTTCACCAGTGGGGAGTCAGAAATAAGTTGAAGTTCGCACCGCAAAAAACGAATGCAATGTTAATCACGCGGAAACTTAAATATGACACCCCACTGTTGAGCATGGGCGGGATCGATGTTGGTATGTCGCGGGAAATCAAAATCCTGGGGCTGACCATTGACAGCAAGCTGACGTTTAAAGCCCATGCATCTAATGTATGCAAAAAGGCGTTAAACCTGTACAAGCAGTTGTCAAGGGCAGCCAGGATCAGCTGGGGACTCAATCCGGATGTCATACGCTCCATCTACACGGCAGTAGTCGAACCAACTATACTTTACGCGGCGAGTGCGTGGGCACCAGCAGCTAAGAAGCTGGCGACGCGCAAGCAACTAAACGCGGTCCAAAGGGGATTTGCACAGAAACTGTGCAAATCCTATCGCACAGTCTCCCTAAACTCGGCACTGGTTCTGGCCGGGATACTACCCCTCGATCTCCGAATACTAGAAGCAGCTGCTCTATATGAGACAAGGAGGGGTGTGCCTCGGCCGGAGCTAGGAGACAGAGAGATTGAGCGACGCACCGCGTTTGACAGAACCCCACACCCGGCCAAACATATAAGCCTGCAGTTCATGTGCCTGGCAGACCAGGAGCAACACAGTAACCACTGCACTCAAGCAGTGCGGATATATACGGACGGCAGTAGGATTGAGGGCAAGGTTGGGGCATCATTGTCTCATTGGAGCAATGATGTTGAAACCAAGGCCCAAAAACTTAAGCTGTCGCCCCACTGTACCGTCTACCAGGCGGAACTGCTGGCTATATGTAAGGCCACAAGGGAAATTTTGCGTAGTCCGAAAAGCAGTTTTGCTATCTATAGCGACTCTAGGTCGTCGTTGGAAACAATTGCCAACCACCGCTCTCTCCATCCCCTTGCAGTCGAAATTCACGAAAACCTGCGACAATGCAAGGACCTGTCCAAAAAAGTCGAACTTTTCTGGATAAAAGCTCATGCGGGACTGGAAGGTAATGAGAGAGCGGACCAGCTGGCTAAGGAAGCCGCCCTTACAACCAAGAGGAGACCAGATTACGACCAATGCCCGATTTCATTCGTCAAGCGGCAGATCCGGGCAGGTACGCTTGACGAGTGGAATCGGAGATACAGATCTGAGAGCACAGCCGGCGTGACAAAAATGTTTTTCCCGGACGCCATACAAGCGTTTAGGCATGTTAAAAGACTAAAACCGACAGGAATACTCACACAAATACTGACAGGGCATGGTGGGTTCTCCGAATACCTGAACAGGTTCAGGTGCAAGGAGAGCCCATCATGCATATGCGACTCTGACAAACAGGAAACTGTCGAACATGTACTGACAGACTGTCCCGCTTATGGCCAAGAGAGATACGAGATTGAGCAGGATTTAGGAATTGGGGTAACGAGGGAGACGATAAACGCTCTGATAACAAGTAAGGAGACAAGTGACAAATTTGTTGAATATTGTATAAAAATAGCCGTAAAAATAATCAATAGGAACAAGTAAATGACTATGCTTAGTATTCATATTTGGTTATAATATTTAACAGTAGCATAACTACTCTATATCATTGAAAAATGTCCGGAAGTAAGGCAATAAATCCGACAAATTTGTACCTAGAAAAAAAAAAAAAAAAAAAAAAAAAAAAAAAAAAAAAAAAAAAAAAAAAAAATGTAAGGATAACAATTGTTAAAGAAATGAAAGTGAATGTAACGATAAGAAATGTTAAAGAAATGAGACTGTATCTCTAGAATTAAAAAATTGGATGGTAAATAAAAATTGTTAAATATATTAAAATTAAAGTAACACATTTAAATAGGTGCTCTGGAACAGCGCCACTTGTAAGTGGCGTTGCCCAAAGCAAAGAAATTGTCAACGATAAACAAGGCCACGGGCGTGTTGTCTGTGGGTGCTGTAAGGCAGGAGTGTGGTTTTAGTCAGTAAGAGTCTGACACTGTCCAGGCTGGCTCGTATGTGAGGCAGCCTGGCCGTCCATGAGGATTTCCCACTCCTGCCAAAAAAAAAAAAAAAAAAAAAAAAAAAAAAAAAAAAACCTAACCTAACCTAACCTAACCTAACCTAACCTAACCTAACCTAACCTAACCTAACCTAACCTAACCTAACCTAACCTAACCTAACCTAACCTAACCTAACCTAACCTAACCTAACCTAACCTAACCTAACCTAACCTAACCTAACCTAACCTAACCTAACCTAACCTAACCTAACCTAACCTAACCTAACCTAACCTAACCTAACCTAACCTAACCTAACCTAACCTAACCTAACCTAACCTAACCTAACCTAACCTAACCTAACCTAACCTAACCTAACCTAACCTAACCTAACCTAACCTAACCTAACCTAACCTAACCTAACCTAACCTAACCTAACCTAACCTAACCTAACCTAACCTAACCTAACCTAACCTAACCTAACCTAACCTAACCTAACCTAACCTAACCTAACCTAACCTAACCTAACCTAACCTAACCTAACCTAACCTAACCTAACCTAACCTAACCTAACCTAACCTAACCTAACCTAACCTAACCTAACCTAACCTAACCTAACCTAACCTAACCTAACCTAACCTAACCTAACCTAACCTAACCTAACCTAACCTAACCTAACCTAACCTAACCTAACCTAACCTAACCTAACCTAACCTAACCTAACCTAACCTAACCTAACCTAACCTAACCTAACCTAACCTAACCTAACCTAACCTAACCTAACCTAACCTAACCTAACCTAACCTAACCTAACCTAACCTAACCTAACCTAACCTAACCTAACCTAACCTAACCTAACCTAACCTAACCTAACCTAACCTAACCTAACCTAACCTAACCTAACCTAACCTAACCTAACCTAACCTAACCTAACCTAACCTAACCTAACCTAACCTAACCTAACCTAACCTAACCTAACCTAACCTAACCTAACCTAACCTAACCTAACCTAACCTAACCTAACCTAACCTAACCTAACCTAACCTAACCTAACCTAACCTAACCTAACCTAACCTAACCTAACCTAACCTAACCTAACCTAACCTAACCTAACCTAACCTAACCTAACCTAACCTAACCTAACCTAACCTAACCTAACCTAACCTAACCTAACCTAACCTAACCTAACCTAACCTAACCTAACCTAACCTAACCTAACCTAACCTAACCTAACCTAACCTAACCTAACCTAACCTAACCTAACCTAACCTAACCGAGAGTCCGCGGCTTCCCCCCGCGACGAGCACACGCTTCCAAGGTTGCTCCGCGCTTAAAAGTTTAAAAATTTATCGCAAAAAATTCGCAAAAGTGGTATTTTTCAACCGATTCTTATAGTGAGAACCACCAAATTGTGCAGAAAAGTGCGGGCTACATGATACAAAAAAGCGCGAAAGTGTAAGTGCAAAAGTGAAAGCAGAAAACACGAAAAAGTGCAAAAAGTTAGAAAAATAAAACTTAAAATAAATACGCTGGCGGAACGAGATCGACGACATATGCTTTTTATGGTGCCAAACGACGCGTCTTGTTGACGCCCATAAATTGGAGCTGCTTCCCGATTTTTCCGGGCTTCGCCCGTAGAGGAAATCGGGAAAAACAACTCACCACGTGGCCACGTGCAACAGCTTGCGGTGGAGTGCGGTGAATATCATCAGGCGGCATCGAAGCAGGACGTCGAGACCAGCAGTACGACGCTTCGGCCAACAAAAAAGGTTCAGTGGTTCTGGAGATATTTAGTTTTCAAAATTTGCAGAAATTTCAAAATTTAATAATAAATTATTTGTCGCGACGACCCCCCATTTTTAATTTAGTTATCGAAGGTCCTTAGTAAAGACTATACGGGTACAAAATTTTAGCTTTTTATCTTCTTTAGTTTTTAAGTTATAAATTTTTGAAATTTAAGGGTGGACACGAGGGGTGTCAAAAAGGGGATTGTTGTCTCCGGAATCACTACCCAAAAATTAGATTTAGTTAGATTTATAAGTGTAGTTAAGTTTTTACTGTTTTTAGGTTGGTATTTTTACGCAGCAGTCAAAATTGTTAAATTTAAGGTGTTTTTTGTGTTTTAAAAATCAGGGGTCAGCTTTTCAAGAGTAAGCTTACAAGATCTGGATTGGTCTCTTCAAGCCCAATCCAAAGAGCCCAAACTCGACTAGTTTTGGTCTACAGGGGGCAAAAATAGACTAACGGCCGCCATTTTGGGCGCCATATTGAAAAGCTTTCGCCAGTCATAGCTCCGGACTCGCTGGGCTTGGAAAGCTGCGGTTTTCTTGTCTGTGTGGGGAAGGGCAATACCCTTCCTGTCTGCCCATTTTCAGGCGCTTTGTGGCTGTTGGTTTTCAGGATCCTGAAAACCACCTTGCACGCTAGAGCGGGTTGAGACGGGCCGAATAAACCCAAGCACGGACGTTCTACGATCATTGGGAGGGAAGTTGGCCCGGGTTTGGTATTGACGTTGACAGTTCGCGGACTGTCAAATTCTTTTTCAGACCCGCGCAGCTCCCGAACCGGGGGTCGTGGAGCGTTCGGGTTTTCTTCTGGGGCTTCGGCCTGACCTCCCCTACCTGGCTTGTGCCTTTTCAGGGGTTTTCAGGACCTGAAAATTTTTCAGTCTGAAAGTGTTTCAGGCGGATAGACCGCGTCGCGCCCATTTAGGAAAGTCCAAGCGCGGACGATCTGCGGCCACTAGGAAGGAAGATATCTCGGGTTTGGGGTTGACTTTGACAGTTCTCGGACTGTCAAACGAAATTTCAAACTCGGATAACTGCCGAACCGTAGGCCGCAGAGCGCTCGGGTTTGCGCAGCGGACATCGGTTAGCCCTTCTCTACCTGACGGGTGCTTTTTCAGGACCCTTCAGGGCCTGGTGTTTTTGCGGCCTGAAAACTGCATAGGGGGATAGATCGCGTCGTGCCCATTCTGGGGAACCCGAACACGGCGGTGTTTGGACCGGCGGTTCCGGAGAAAATAGCAGGTGGCCAAATTTTGGGAAGAACCAGGTGTTGGTGGCCTAAAATTTGAGCAGCTCTATCTCAGGAACCCCTTGGGCTAGAGTAGCCGAGTTTGGGTTTATCTGGAGGGGCTCGGCGGGGCCTGTCGCCCGGTGGGTAGAGACCGACTCTACATAGAGTCAGAAAATTTGTTGTAGTTTTTTGTTTAATTTTGACGAAAGACGGTCTCACAGGCTTTTTTGAGACATCGGACGGTTATCCAAGTCCAAAACTCGTTATTAAGAAAGTGACAGAGCAAAGCTCTACTAACAAGGATATCTTTGATAACTATAGGTATTGAACTATTTTCTCGCAGAGGCTATATTTCTGACAAGCAGAGCATTGACAACTCCGTTACGTTTTTATTTTGAATTTGACCCGCTAATATTATTATTAGTGGAACTGACGGGGGTGCAACTGTTGGCCTCTCGGCCGCGTACGCGCAACACTTGACAAGGTATTCGGAATCTTGTCTATAAGCTGTTGCAATTTATTATTAGTGTTCATTGACCATATATATATACTATTTATACATTTTATACAAATTATACACATTTACACATTTACACATTTTATTAGACAAGGGTACTCTTTACACTACCCTATTTTGACGTCGGACTAGTTCGAATCTGAGCCCATACCAACATGATGGGGATACGCACACCTGTTAGCTCACAAGCAAACCGGCCTAACAGAAGCCCACCTAACACTACAGAGGAGGCCGGACCCTCCACGCAAAGCGTAAGGAAGAGCGTGGGTGAGTGGGAGGCTGGGCAGCCAGCGAAAAAACAAACCCCTCCTATTAAATCTAGGTTTGAGAAGAAACCGACAAACGACATCCCGCGTAAGATGACGCCAGAGACGTCACGGCGGACATCAGTAGAGATTGTCAGTCTGAGTCCACCGGTGGCAAAGACAAGAGTTGCGGAGGCTAGAGCCTGCCTAGTAAAAATAAAGGCACATTTGACGAACTCCAAAAACATCAAGAGGGAGATTAAGGAAGAAGTAAAAGCCCAGGCAGATCGGCTCTACCTGTTCGTCAAGGAATCCGAGCAGGACAAAGGAAGAGCTCCGCCCGCGATGGCAGTAAATGAAACGAAGGGAACACAAACGGAAAAAGGGGAAGAAGAGAAAAAAGCAGTTTCTGGCACGGAGGTGGAGTGCTTGAAAAAGGCATTGGAAGACCATAGCCGCAACTTGCGTGAGAATAGCGAAAAACTTGATAGCTTGAAAGAGGCGCTCAAAAGCAACGAACAGCGGATGGAGAAGTTCTCCTACGCTAGCGTAGTGGCAAGTCAGCCTATCAAGCAGCCGCTAAAGCAAACGGCACTCCACTCCATCGTAGTTACCTCCGCAAAGGATACAGAAACCGGGGACGAAATTATAGACCACATCAGGAAAGCAGTAAATGCGAAAGAAGGATGGGTTACGGTAGACAGAATCAGGAAGGCGAAGGACAGGAAGGTAATCTTAGGATGCAAAACAATAGAGGAAAGGGAAAAGGTAAAAGAGAGATTGGTGAGCGTGGCAGAGGTTCTAAGGGTCGACGATGTAAAGAACAAAGACCCTCTGGTAATTCTTAGAGATGTGTTAGCATACAACACGGACGAGGACGTCGTCAAAGCTCTTCGAAACCAAAATAGAGATGTCTTCGAGGAGCTAACGAAAGAGGAAGATCGTGTTGAGGTGTTGTACAAAAAGAAAACCAGAAACCTCCACACGCACCACGTGGTCCTCAGGGTCTCCCCAAAAATTTGGAACAGACTGCAGGAGAGAAAGACCGTCCACATCGACCTGCAAAGGATCCGAGTGGCCGATCAGACTCCACTGATCCAGTGCTCTCTATGCCTAGGATTTGGGCATGGAAGACGACTCTGTAGGGAGCAACTGGAGAAGTGCAGCCACTGTGGGGGCCCTCACATGAGGACGCAATGTGCGGATTGGCTGGCCGGAACAGCTCCATCATGCTGCAACTGTGTGCGAGCGAAACTAGAAAATGTAGAGCACAACGCATTCAGCGATGAATGTCCAGTTAGGAGAAGATGCGAGGTTCTGGCCAGAGCCAGAGTCGCATATTGCTGAAGTGGTCACTGGCGAAAGGGCAGGCACCCCAACCAGAAGATACGCAGTAGCCCAAGCCAACCTACAGAGGAAGGAACTGGCAACCACCGAACTCTTTTTAGAGGCCAGTGAGCGGAACATCGCATGGGCACTGATTCAGGAGCCGTATGTGGGAGGGGCTAGGAGTATGAAGAGCTACCGTGGAGCGAGAGTCTACCAGTGCGAGGTTGATGGAAGTGGGACGGTAAAGGCGGCAATAGCCGTCTTTGATAATGACCTGGATGTCATTCCGTACCCGAAACTCACCACTAACAACTTCGTTGTGGTGGGGATCCGGACCAAAGCCTGGGAAATCGCAGTAGTCTCCTATTACTTTGAGCCAGATCTCCCCATAGGGCCTTACCTGGATCAGCTGACCAGTATAAAGTTGGAACTGGGCACCGGACTACTGCTGATAGGCGGAGATGCTAACGCAAAGAGCACCTGGTGGGGAAGCACCATAGAGGACCCCAAGGGAGAAGAGATGTCCGGGACCCTTGAAGAGTTGGAGCTTCAGATACTGAATACTGGCGACACGCCGACCTATTACACGGTAAGAGGCGGCGTGGTATATAAGAGCCATGTGGACGTCACGGCATGTTCGCTCGGTCTTTTTGACATGGTAGACGGCTGGCGGATCGATACAGGGGTAACGAGCTCGGACCACAACACAATCTTATTCTATGTAAATTTAAAAAGGGAAAAAGGGATGAACATAATTAGAACGACCAGAAGGTACAAAACTAAGAAGGCTGATTGGGAAGTTTTTAAAATTAAATTGGCAGAGTATAAAATTGCAAATAGCCTTAGTTTAAATAGCATAGAACAGATCAATAATAAGCATGAACTAGAACAGTTAGTAGTAAAGTATAATGAGGCAATCGAGAAGGCATGTGACGATGCCATCCCGAAAATTAAAGTTAAAAATAAATTTACCATCCCGTGGTGGTCCGAGGATCTCGCCTTAAAGAAAAGGGAGGTCACAAGGAAGAAGAATCGTGTCCGCAACGCCGCACCGGTCCGCCGAGCGATGGTCGTAGGCGAGTATCTGAAAGCAAAAGAAGAATATGAGTGCCAAGCCAAGAAAGCCCAAATAGCCAGCTGGAAAGCGTTCTGCGAAAAGCAGAACGGGGAAAGCATATGGGAAGGGGTTTATCGAGTGATTAGAGGGACCACCAGGAGAAGAGAAGACCTGACCCTATCGAGCGATGGTGCATTCCTGAACCCGAAGGAATCGGCAGCCTTACTTGCCGACACATTCTTTTCTAGGGACACAGCAGAAGAAGATAACGCAGACCACAAGCTCATTAGGGAAGCAGCCGGTCGGGTAAATGAGTGGTGTCAAGATGAATATCTTGACCCACCATTTGCTCCACTGGAGCTGAAGACAGCTGTGGATCGTTTCAATCCCAAAAAAGCCCCTGGAGGGGAAGGATTCACGTCGGACATCTGTAGTCGAGCGATCTACCAGGACCTGGACGCATTCCTTGCCCTGTACAATAAATGCCTAGAACTGGCGCATTTCCCGGACATCTGGAAAGAGGCAACGGTGGTAGTCCTCAGGAAACCGGGCAAGGAAGATTATACGAACCCCAAGGCATATAGACCGATAGGTCTCCTGCCGGTCTTGGGAAGGTCCTGGAGAGGATGGTAGTGGCGAGAATTAAATGGCAGCTCGTGCCGCGGTTAGTACTCGTCAGTTTGGCTTTATGCCCCAGAAGAGCACCGAGGACGCCCTCTATACTCTAATAAATCACGTGCAGGACAAGTTGAGGCTGAAGAAGCTAATTGTCCTGGTGTCATTGGATATAGAGGGCGCCTTCGATAGCGCCTGGTGGCCGGCAATCAAAGTCAGGCTGGCTGAGGAAAAGTGCCCGGTAAACATCAGGAGGCTACTAGACAGTTACCTCGACTGCAGAAAGGTAAGGGTAAGGTATGCCGGGGAGGAATGCACAAGAGAGACAAACAAAGGCTGTGTCCAAGGGTCAATCGGTGGTCCCATATTTTGGAATTTGGTATTGGACCCGCTGCTGAAAGACCTGGAAGAGAAGCGTTATTATGTGCAGGCTTTTGCAGACGACATTGTTTTGGTCGTCGATGGCGACACAGCGGCCGAAGTCTCCAGAGCTACCAATGCAGCCCTCGCCCATGTTCAGAGTTGGGGCGTCAGAAATAAGCTAAGGTTTGCACCGCACAAAACCTGTGCGATGTTAATAACCAATAAGCTTAAGTACGACACCCCAATTCTGAGCATGGCCGGGGTCGACATTGGTATTGGTACGGAGCATGAAGCTGCTGGCCTGACCATTGACGACAAACTAACGTTCAGCAAGCACACCAAGGACGTCTGCAAAAGGGTGGTAGACATATACAAACAACTTGCAAGAGCGGCTAAAGTCAGCTGGGCTTAAATAGGGAAGTAATACACACGATCTACACTGCTACTATTGAACCGATAATTACGTACGCGGCCGGAGCCTGGGCTCCCGCTACGAAAAAGCTGGGTATACGGAGGAAGCTAGGCTCTGTCCAACGAGGATTCGTCCAGAAGCTCTGCAAATCTTACCGTACAGTCTCACTGCACTCGGCGCTGGTACTGGCTGGGATACTACCTCTAGACCTCCGCATACAGGAGGCAGCAGCCCTGTATGAGGCAAGGAGAGGGTCGTCCCGGTTTGTGCCGGATGACCGGGAGATCGAGAGTATGGTGAGGTTTGCAGAGACATCTCATCCTGCAAACAAATGGCCTTGGAGTTCGTGTGCCTGGCGGACCAACAGCTTGTGGACAGCCATAATGTGCAGGCAGTGCGAATATTCACTGACGGCAGCAAGATTGAGGGGAAGGTCGGCGCCGCATTATCGTTATGGATAATGAAGGTGAAGTCCAGAACCTCAAGCTTAGCCTCGCCGCGTACTGCACTGTCTACCAGGCGGAACTACTAGCCATTTGCAAGGCAACGGACGTAATCCTCAAGCGTAAGGAGTTGAGCTATGGCTTGTACAGCGACTCAATGGCAGCATTGCAGACGTTGGCAAGCCATGGCTCTCTCCATCCTCTGGCGGTCCGCGCACGAGCCAATTTGGCTCAGGCGTTGGACCAAAATAAAGTTGTATCTTTCTTTTGGGTCAAGGCCCACGCGGGCCTGCCAGGGAACGAGCGCGCGGACGAGCTGGCAAAGGAGGCAGCATTGTCGTCACGGAGGAAGCCGGACTACGACCAGTGTCCGGTCTCATTCATCAAGCGTCAGATCCGTTTGGATTCGCTTGTTGAGTGGAACCGGAGATATGTGTCGGGCGAGACGGCCTCGGTGACGAAAATGTTCTTTCCGGACGCCGTAGCAGCCTACCGTATTGTTCAAACGGTGAGGCCAAACAGGCGTACTCACGCAGGTCCTAACGGGGCACGGTGGGTTCTCAGAATACTTGAACCGTTTCAAGTGTAAGGAGAGCCCATCGTGCGCCTGTGACCCCAACGTAGTGGAGTCGGTCCCACACGTTGTTCTTGATTGTCCTATCTATGCGTTAGATCGGTACGATCTTGAACAGGGGCTGGTGTGAACGACTGCATAGGGACACTGTGGCGAGGATAATGTCGGGCAAAAAATAGGGATGCGCTTATAGCCTTCTGTGAGAAAATAGCTTATAAAGTGATAGATAAAAATAAAAATGATTAATAAACTATGTTTCATAATATATTGTATATATAGTAGTGTAAACATAGAACCTAAGCACAAAATTGTTAAATAGAGTAAGCAGTAGGTTAAGATAGTAAGGAACATGTGAAGTAGAGTTAAGTAAATGTAATTAAATTAAGAAAATGTGTATTGAGTAGATTTAAGTAAAATGTAATTAAATTAGAAAGTGTGTATTGTATAGATTTAAATAGGTAAATGTTAGTTGTTAAGTAAAACATATGTAAATAAAAACCAAATTTGGAAGAAATTATTTCCCTGGTGTTCAGTACTAAAGCAATGAATAAGAAAAGTAGTCTATTAGATATTTGCTCAAGTGGGAGTCCCACCCACAGAATGAATGGTGATGGATAAAAGAAAGACACAGTATGAAGCATGGAAGTACGAGAGGCATGTAAAGCGAGAACTGGTATGGATGAGGATTAAGATATAAAATAGGCGCCAATCTCGTTGGTGGAACTAGTCTGGAATATAAAAAAAAAAAAAAAAAAAAAAAAAAAAAAAAAACCTAACCTAACCT
>CATNWG010000009.1:0-20000 GCA_951329385.1 Polia nebulosa | reverse complement strand
CTAACCTAACCTAACCTAACCTAACCTAACCTAACCTAACCTAACCTAACCTAACCTAACCTAACCTAACCTAACCTAACCTAACCTAACCTAACCTAACCTAACCTAACCTAACCTAACCTAACCTAACCTAACCTAACCTAACCTAACCTAACCTAACCTAACCTAACCTAACCTAACCTAACCTAACCTAACCTAACCTAACCTAACCTAACCTAACCTAACCTAACCTAACCTAACCTAACCTAACCTAACCTAACCTAACCTAACCTAACCTAACCTAACCTAACCTAACCTAACCTAACCTAACCTAACCTAACCTAACCTAACCTAACCTAACCTAACCTAACCTAACCTAACCGAGTCTGAGTCCAACCGCGGCCGAGAACACCACGTTTTTATCTTGCTCCGCGCTTAAAAAATCCTTAAAGTGGTAAATTGTTGACATACACCGATGTTTTATACGTCTAAAGACGTGGGAAAGTGACGCGCACACGGTGGTTATACCGAAATATATATAAGTGCAGTGGAAAAATTTTTCCAAGTGAAAACGTGCAAGCAGTGACAAATTGTGCTAAGTGTAAAAACTACAAAGTGACATAACTCGCGATTTGTCGCGACGACGTACATAATTTCTGACGTCAAAAGAAGCGCACCAAGGGTCTGTAACCGGCCCCGAAGTTCCGGAATTTTTCCGTGAGAAACCACGGAAATAACGGCGTTTTTCCGGAAAATTAACCTCAAAACTGAACCACGAGGTTATTGAACGCGAGGTCGCCGGTGGCTGATTTTTTGGGAGCAGAGAGGAGACACATAGAGAAGACCAACGACATCTTATTTGGAATTTTTGGAGCAACAGGTACCAAATAATTAAATATTGAAGATCGCAACTTCGGACCCCTGTCTAGAGAAATTCTCAGGCGGGACCTATAGTTTTTTCATCGGATCCTGCTGCGCGCTCGTGAGGAGACCAGATTTAGATTAAGTGTGTAATTTTAGGATGTATATTTTATAAGTTATTGCAGATTTTTTAGAATTTTCAGTTTTTTCAACAATTTTGTGCTGAAAATTATCAAATTTTATTTAATTATTTTATTGTCGCAAAGAACATCTTTTTACACGTATTTATGAATTTTTTCCAAATTTTTAGGTATAAGGGTTTTAAAGCTATTGATTTTTTAGTGTTTTTTACTTATAAATTGTAAATAAATAGTTTTAGGAGTTTTTTGACAGTAGAATAGGTCTTAGTATATCTATTGCGACTAGTTTAAGCCCAAAATCGCCCCCAATAGCTTTAAAAACGACGGAAATTGACTTTTTCCGCCATATTGGTTTTTATGGTGTACTTTTTTGACAGCGAATATCTCCGGAGTTATTGGGCGTAGGAAACCCGGATTTTCTTAATTGTATGCGGTGTACTCTCGGGAAAACTTTCCCTGTATTTTCAGGCGTTTTTCGGGCCTGAAATTTTTCAGCCCTGAAACCAGTGTGGCTGGATAGGGGGGGTCAGGCCGGGCACTACATTCGAGACCGCATCTCTCTCCGACAAACGGTTGCGGAGATATAGTCACTTAAAGTTGGCCTTTGACATAAGGGCGGCCATTTTGTGTTTCTTTGGCCCAACGTAGCTCTGCACTCGGAGGTCGCAGAGGGCTGCGGTTTTCGCTTCGGTGTTCGGGGGGGCCACCTCTGTCTGATCAACGGGGTTTCAGGCACATCTGAGCTGAAGGGTTTCAGTATCCTGAAAACCGGATTACGTGACGGAGCGTGAGGGGCCAAGCCTGGGGAGTCCAAGCGCGGGTGTTCTGCGACCATCGTGGGGCAAGTTATACCGGGTTGAAAATTGACTTTGACAGTTCTTGGGCTGTCAGGGCAATTTTCAGACTCGTATAACTTCCGAACCGGAGGTCGTAGAAGGCTCGCGTTTTCTCTGGGGACGTTCGCTGGCTCCTCTCCATCTGTCTAGCATAGTTTGGGGGGTTTTCAGAGGTCCTGAAATTTTCAGGCTGAAAACCATCCCGGGGGGTAGATCTCGCCGAGCTCAGTTTGGGGAGCCCAAACGCGGTGATATTCGGCCGGACGGTTCGGGAGAAACGACGAAAAACCAGATTTCGTTAACAGCTGGTTGGAAAAAACCCGAAATTTCGGAACGAATTTTCTCCGGAACCCTTTGGAATAGGGGTGCCGTGTTTGGGTTCTTCTTGAAGGGCTTGGGGAGAGCTGTCTATTGGTAGGTAGAGATAGACTCTACATAGAGCAAAAATTTTGTTTTTGAAATTTTTCTCTTACGTGTCGACAAGGGACGGTCTCTCTGGGCAGAGACACTATATAGCTTTTTAAGAATAGTTTTAAGGTTTCTCTATCTCTCTTCTTTACATCTATTGACTTTTATATTAGTACTTTTTAACATTTGTCAAATTGACAAGAAAAACTTACGGACTCACTAACTGCACACCATGATCCGCTCACCACAAAAACAAGAACTGCAAAAGGACAGCTCGCAAATCATAGACGCACAGGCCTCGAAAGTGGAGGAGACGACGATGGCTGGACCAGAAAAATCGAAGCCTCGAAATGTCCGAAAGTCTATTGAAATAATAGAACAAGGGTCAGCAGCTGCAAGACAGGGGCCAAAGGCTCCAAAAACAACAAAGACGGCCCTGATGGGCGAAAAATCGATGATAAATCAGACGATGCAGCCTGCTCAACCCGAAAGCAGTATTCCCTCGGGAACAAAACATTCCCCACAAAAAACACCAACAAACACAACACAGCAGGCCCTAAATACAGCCACAGTAATAAAAAAGAAGACTCAACCTCTGCCTACGCCAAGCCCAATAAAAACTAGTAGCGCAACAAAAACAATTTACTCAAACAGATTGGCAGAAGCTACTGCAATGCATAAAAAAGGCATGGAAAATCTCAACCGATTCCAGAACTTGAGAAGAGACGTCAAGCTGGAAGTAAAGAAAGCTTTAGACAGGTTGTATGAGTTGACCAAAATGGTCCCTGCCGCAAGAAGGTTAGACGAAAATTTCGAGAGGGAAAAAACAAACGGAACAACAGCGACAAACCCAACGCAAACAGACATGGAAAAAGACACAAAGGAGCAAGGAACAAAAGATAGGGAAAGGAAAGGGGACGATGACCAAATAATAAAGAAAATTGAAGAAAACAATAGACTGATAGCTGAAAATGGAAGAAAAATGGAAAAACTAAAGATGATGATAGAAGGGCAAAAGGATATTATAGAGAAGACAACTTATGCGAGAGTAGCGGCAGAAGGACTAAAGGCCAGATCAGTGCCAGAAAGAACAGCACTGCACTCCGTAGTTGTAACATCTAAGAATGGTGATGATACAGGGGAGGAAGTGCTAGAGAAGATAAGAAAAGCAGTGGACGCAAAGGAAGGGTGGATAGAAGTGGAAAAGGTCAGAAAGGCAAAAGATGGAAAGGTCATCATGGGATGTAAAACCCAAGAAGACAGGAGGAAGGTAAAAGAAAGACTAGAAGCAGCAGGAGACCACCTCGTTGTGGAGGAAATGAAGAACAAAAACCCGCTCCTGATTCTTAAGGACGTACTGCTAGTACATACGGATGAAGAAGTGTTGAAAGCCCTTAAGAATCAGAACCGGAATGTTTTCCAGGACCTCGACAGCGAGTTGGACACTGTAAAGATAAAATACAGGAAGAAAGCCAGAAATCCACACACCGGCCACATTGTAGTGACTGTGCCCCCTGCTATATGGAGAAGAGCGATGGAAAATGGCAGATTGAAAATAGACCTCCGATATGCCCGAGTCCAGGACCAGTCCCCTCTGGTACAATGTTCCAGATGCTTGGGATATGGACATGGGCGAAGGTTCTGCAAGGAGACGCAGGACCTCTGTAGCTACTGTGGTGGACCGCACTTCCACACAGAATGCCCAGACAAAGTAATCGGAGAGGCACCAGAATGTATAAACTGTAAAAAAGCCAACGTGGAAGACCGGAAACATAATGTTTTCAGTCCGGGATGCCAAGTGAGGAGAAAATGGGATGCAATAGCTAGAGCGTCCATAGCATACTGCTGAGGTTGTCCCGGGGAGCATTCAAACGTATAAAGTCATCCAAGCAAATCTTCGGAGAAGCCAGCTGGCCACCAATGAGGTGCTCTTGGAAGCCCAAAAACGAAAAGCATCAATAGTGCTGATGCAAGAACCCTATGTAGGAAAAGAAGGTAGAGTGAAAAACTATAAAGGGGTAAGAATCTACCAAAACTCAAGCACAGGGGAAGGGCCCATAAAGGCAGCGATCGCCATATTAAATAAAGACTTCGACGTAATACAGTGTATAGACCAAACCACTAACAACATTACAACGATCAAAATAAGAACGAAGGCTTGGACAATTACCACCGTGTCATATTACTTCGAAGCAGAACAACCAATAGACCAGGACATTGAACGTTTAAAGACAATAAACAGTAAGGCAAGAAAGAAATTAATTATAGGAGGCGACGCAAATGCCAAGAGCACCTGGTGGGGCAGCGGGGCTGAGGATCACAGAGGAGAGCAGATGAGTGGAGGAATTCTAGAGATGGGATTGCACATCCTTAACAGCGGTGACCTCCCAACGTACGACACCATACGTGGAGGAAAAAGGTACAGCAGCCACATCGACGTGACGGCATGCTCAGAGGAGATCCTAGATCTGGTAGATGAATGGAGGGTGGTGGAGAGTATGACGAGCTCGGACCACAGCGGCATAATCTTTGGAATAAAACTACAAAAATCAAAAGGCATCAATATAGAGAGGACAACACGCATCTACAACACCAAAAAAGCAAATTGGGAGCAATTTCATGAGAAATTGCTCCAAATTATGCTAGAAAAACAGTTAACAGAAAGTGAAATAGGAAAAATTAACAACACAACAGAATTAGAGCAAACAATAATTAAATATAATGAAGCAATCACACTAGCATGCAAGCAAACAATACCCAACAAAAATAAAAAAGAAATACTTACAATGCCGTGGTGGTCTGAGCAACTCGCAACCATGAAGAAGGAGGTCACTACCAGAAGAAGGAGGATCAGGAACGCTGCGCCGCGCCGAAGACAGAGGGTTGTCAATCTGTACCTGGAAGAAAAAGATAGGTATGAGCAAGCTGTTAAGAAGGCGATGACGGATAGCTGGAAGGACTTCTGTGGGAAGCAAGACAAGGAAGGAATGTGGGAAGGAATTTATAGAGTAATAGGGAGAACAACGAGAAGGGAAGAAGACCTACCCCTGAAAAAAGAAGGCGTAGAACTAGATGCGGAGGGATCAGCAAGGTATCTGGCCGAAGTCTTCTATCCAAGAGACCTAGAAGATAGCGATACCCAACAACACTTGCAAATAAGAGCCCTAGCAGAAACGGTAAACGACGGAGGTCATGATGATCATGACCCGCCTTTTACCCCAAATGAACTTGAGGTCGCGGCCGGGTCCTTTAACCCTAAAAAGGCCCCTGGAGCGGATGGATTCACGGCAGACATTTGCTCCCACGCCATTGCAGCAGCCCAGGGATACTTCCTAGCACTTGTAAACAAATGCCTGGCCCACCACTACTTCCCAAAAACCTGGAAAGAGGCGATAGTGGTTGTGCTGAGAAAGCCAGGTAAAGAAAGTTACACAACACCTAAATCTTACAGGCCGATAGGACTCTTGCCCGTGCTAGGGAAAATCTATGAGAAGATGCTGGTGAGCCGCCTCAAGTTTCACATATTACCCGGAATCAGTGCCCGCCAGTTTGGATTCATGCCACAAAGGAGCACTGAAGACGCCCTCGTAAATCTTATGAACCATATTGACGCTAAATTGAAGGAGAAAAAATTAATCATGGTAGTCTCCCTAGATATCGAGGGCGCCTTCGACAGTGCATGGTGGCCGGCTATTAGGACTAGACTGGCGGAGGAGAAGTGTCCTGTGAACTTGAGGCGGGTCATCGACAGCTACTTGAGCGAGAGGGCAGTTGAGGTGAGGTATGCAGGGGCGAGCCACAGAAGAGGCACGGAGAAGGGTTGCGTCCAGGGATCGATAGGGGGACCAATTCTTTGGAATCTGCTGTTGGATCCGTTGCTAAAACAGCTCGAGCAACTGGGATATCGCTGTCAGGCCTTCGCGGATGACGTGGTGTTGGTTTTTAGCGGTACGGAGGCCCGGGAAATTGAGAGCCAAGCCAATGCCGCCCTCGAACATGTTCAAGCGTGGGGTGTCAGTAACAAACTGAAATTCGCGCCACACAAGACCTGCGCTATGTTAATTACAAATCGACTGAAATATGACACACCGCGCTTGAGCATGGGAGGGGTCGACATTGGAATGACCAATGAAATCAAGATCCTTGGGCTAACTATCGATGATAAGCTGACCTTTAACTCCCACGTCACAAACATCTGTAGAAGGGCTGTAGGCATCTACAAGCGGCTAGTAAAGGCGGCCCGGGTCAGCTGGGGGTTGAACCCCGAGATAATCCGGACGATTTACGTGGCGGCTGTGGAGCCTATAGTCTTATACGCATCGGCCGCATGGGCACCGGCAGCGAAGAAGTTGGGGGTGCAAAAGCAGCTAGGTGTTGTTCAGAGGGGCTTTGCACAAAAAATGTGCAAGTCGTACCGCACTGTCTCGCTGAACGCGGCACTATTGCTGGCGGGCACGCTCCCTCTGGACCTAAGAGTACGTGAGGCTGCTTCACTATACGAAGCCAAGAAGGGAGCGCCCATGAAAGGGCTAGGTGATAGGGAAGTGGAGCGAATGGCATCCAAGATGGACGCCCCACATCCCGCAGGGCAGGTAAGGTTAAAATTCGACAGCCTGGTAGACGAAGATCAATACAATCACCACAACAATTTTGCTGTGAGAATCTTTACGGATGGTAGTAAGATCGGGGGCAAAGTTGGAGCGGCAATGTCGGTATGGGATAGTACGGCAGAGACAAAGGCCCGCAAATTTGCCCTCTCACCGTACTGTACCGTCTACCAGGCGGAATTACTGGCCTTATGTAGAGCAGCGGAGGTCGTGTCGAAGCATCGGGAGAACACGTTTGGCATATTTAGTGACTCAAGAGCCGCTCTCGAGACCGTCACCAACACGAGCGCCCCCCATCCATTGGCGGTTGAGACGCGACGGCATATCGCCAACTGCATGAGTCAGAATAAGGAAGTCGCATTATTTTGGATCAAGGCACATGCGGGATTGGCCGGGAACGAAAGAGCCGACCAACTGGCGAAGGACGCGGCCCTGAAGTCGAAAGTTAGGCCCGAATATGACCGTTGCCCTGTCTCATTCGCAAAGCGTACGATCCGTGAGCAGACGCTCTGCGAATGGGACAAAAGGTACAGAACAGGAGAAACGGCCTCTGTAACAAAAATGTTCTTTCCGAGCGCGATAGAAGCTTATAAAGTAATCCGCAAAATAAAGCTGGACGGAGTCTTGACTCAGGTGTTTACTGGGCATGGTGGATTCTCCTCATACTTGAATCGCTTCAGGTGTAAGGAGAGTCCATCATGCATATGCGAACCAGAAGCGGACGAATCGGTTGAGCACCTAATCCTACACTGCCCCGTGTTCTCCAGGGATCGTTTCGAACTGGAACAGAAACTCAACATAGCGTTAAATATAGAAAATTTGCCAGAAATAGTTAAGAGCAGAGACAGAGAAACATTCTTTAAATATTGTAGAAAAATAGTTTGTATAGTAAATAATAGAAATAAGTCAGATTAAGAAAAGTATGTTCACGATATATAATATGTATATAGATGTGAACATATGCAACAAATGTAAAGATAGTTAAGAATAATAAAAGAAAAATGTTTAGAAATAAGAAGTATAAAATAAGATGATTAGAAAAATAAAATGTGGAAACAAAGTAAGAAGTGATGTAAAAAAAATAAAAAAAGAAGAAATCCCATACCCGTTCTCCTTAGTTAAGAAGTTAGCAAGCAATTGGAAAAAGAAAGATTTTATGTTAAAATAGTTAAGAATAATATAAGTAAAGAAAAATGTTTATAAATAAGATTGTTAAAAATTAGATTACTAATAGAATAAAATGTGCAAATAAAATAAAATAAAATATCCCAAACCCACCCTCCCTGGTTAAGCAGTATGCAAATTAGTAATAAAGAAAGAAGTAGACTAGATAGATACATAGACAACAATTAAATAGGAATAGAAAAGATAGGTGGTCAGTCCCCGACCTCAAGTGCGAAAGATGATGAATGAAAGAAAGAAACAGTATGAAGCATACAAGTACGAGAGGCATAAAAGCGAGAACTGGAATGAATGAGTAGAAATAATAAGTGTAATTATAGGCTCCAACGACGTTGGAGGTAGTGCAGTATTATTAAAAAAAAAAAAAAAAAAAAAAAAAAAAAAAAAAAAAAAAAAAACCTAACCTAACCTAACCTAACCTAACCTAACCTAACCTAACCTAACCTAACCTAACCTAACCTAACCTAACCTAACCTAACCTAACCTAACCTAACCTAACCTAACCTAACCTAACCTAACCTAACCTAACCTAACCTAACCTAACCTAACCTAACCTAACCTAACCTAACCTAACCTAACCTAACCTAACCTTTTTTTTTTTTTTTTTGTTGCCGGTGTGGAAAATCCTCATGGATGTCCTTCGCCCGGGGCGGGCGAAGGGGTCTGTCAGACTCTTACTGACTAAAAACCACCCCGGTGTTCCGTCCCACACTTGGACCGGGGATCGTGAGAGCTAGTACGACTTCCATGATCCCCGGCTAGTGCCGGCCCGCCTATGCGGGCCACCTCTGGCTCGCGGGGAGAGTGAGGTGTCCTCTCCCCGCGACGTCTAATGGGGGCGCGCGTGGAACACTACGCGCCGCCGCCTCGGGTCCTGCTGGATGGGGGGCGGCGGACGACCCCGAGTCCGCCGGCCCTCTGGACCTATTTAGGGGGGCTGGAAGAGGGCGTTGTCCGCCCTCCGCCAACGCCCGGTACGTCTGCTGCGGATCGGGAGAGTGGCCACGGCCTCCCTTTCCCTTTCCGCAGCCTCCTTCTGCGAAATTACGAATTCACAGAAGGAGATCACCGCATCCCACGACTCGGCGCTCCCGACCATCGAACGTGCGACAGTCGGCAGCGACAGGTCGGGGCCCACTTCGGATACGAGGGCACGGCGCTGCTCCTCCCATGCGGCACACTCTGCCAGTGTGTGCTGCGCCGTGTCCTCCCGACAGTCGGTGCAGTGATGGCACCGAGCGTCCGGCTCCCTGTTTATGCGATACAGGTACTTCCCGAAGCAGCCATGCCCCGAGAGCACCTGCGTCGCCCGAAACGACAGGGAGCCGTGCTTCCTCCCGAGCCATTCGTCGAGCACTGGTCGGATCGCGTCGACGGTAGCAAGGCCGGCGGTAGGGCGCGAAAGCCTATCCTGCCATTCCGCCACCATGACCTCGCGGAGCTGTGACCGACGCAACTCGATCTCGCGCTGCATCGGTTCATCGCCCCGCGTCCGCACCTCCTCGCGCCACCGGTACAGCGAGGCGAGGACTCTCGCCTCCAAGTCCCAAGGCGGAGATCCGGCCAGTGCACAACCCGCCTCGTAGGAGATCGTGCGATATCCCCTAATAAACCTAACCTAACCTAACCCCTATTGAATTTGACGTAACTTTATATTTGACGGATCCCTCCTTTACAGGGATCTAGTCCTAACAAATTTTTGACGAAATTTTATAGTTGGCTGATCCCCCCTTTACAGGGACCAGTCCTAACGTGTGATTTTTGGCGCAATCTATATAGTTGACTGATCCCCCCTTTACAGGGATTCAGTTAATTATCTTTATTTTGTCCCCTGATCTTTGACTCCGACATGATTCGTACGCCGGCCAAGGACGCAGATGCACAGGGCTCTGGAGGCTCGCCGCGATCGGCGGAGGAAGCTGGGACGTCGCTTTCGAGTGTCAGGCGCAGCATTGGGGAATGGGAGGCTGGGAGGGTAGAGCCCAAGGCTAAGTCCCCGGCCAACCTAAAACCAGCTGCGTCCCAACCAACCACACACAGAATCCCCGGCTCTCTGGTGACGCGCCGGGCCTCTGCGGGCGCTGCAGACCCTGCTAAAAAGGCCGAACCCAAGTACCCCAACCTGACAGCGGAGGCGAGAGCTTGCCTAAATAAGGCGAAGCTGCATTTGGGCAACTCTCGCAATCTCAAAACAGAGATTAAGACGGAGGTGCTTGGGGCCATAAACAGGCTGTACGAAATTGTGAAGGAGTCAGAGAAGAACAGATCGTCCGCCAAGCCGCCTGCAAAAGCGTCGGAAGTGGATCCGACCTGCCAACCCACCCCTATTGAGGAACAGAGGGTTCCAATGACGACCACAGTTGTTCCGACAGAGCTTGTGAAACAGCTCATAGGAAACCTCCAGCAGCACAATCGGGCGCTGGAGGAATGCCAGCAGCACACGCAGGCCCTGTCGGAACAGCTCAAAAAGGCACCTCACTACGTCGCCGGCCAGGGACCAACATTCGCCGAAATCGCTGCCGTTTCCAAACAGCAGTTCCAGCGGCCTCTTCACTCGGTGGTCGTATCATCTGTTGATGACCAGGACACCGGTGAAGTGGTTGTTGAGAAGCTGAGGACGGCAGTTGATGCTAAAAACACGGGCACAAGGGTCGAGCGACTACGGAAGGTGCGGGACCAGAAGGTGGTTGTCAGCTTCAAAACTGGGGAGGAGCTGGATAAGGTCAAGGAGAGAATCAAGAGGGCAGGGAACCTGGTGGTAGAGGAAGTAAAGAACAAGGACCCCCTCATCATTGTAAAAGATGTCCTCTCCTGCCATTCCGACGTGGAAGTAATTGCGGCCATAAAACGGCAAAATGAACACCTGATTGGGGACGTGCCTGCTGGAGAAGTGAGGCTGGTCGTAAAATACCGTCGCAAGACCAGGAACACTCACTTGTGCCACATCATCCTGCAAGTGTCCCCAACGCTATGGCAGAGGCTTACAACGGCGGGTCGTGTGCATATCGACCTGCAGAGGGTGCGTGTACTGGACCAGTCGCCACTGGTGCAGTGCACTCGTTGTCTGCGCTATGGTCATAGTCGCAAAGTATGCACAGAGCCCGCCGATCTATGTATACACTGTGGTGACCCTCACCTGCGGGCGGACTGCCCCTCGCGTTTGTCAGCGGATACACCGTCGTGCCGAAACTGCACGACGGCAAAGATGGCCAGAACGGACCACAACGCCTTCGACAGTGAGTGCCCAATTCGTGTTAGGTGGGACGCATTGGCGCGCCTGTCGGTGGCGTACTGCTAAGGTGGTGACGGCCGCAGACAGGAACAATCAGCCGGGCAGCCGCACTCAAACTGGCACTGGCGTCCGCCCTGGCTATCGGGTAATCCAAGCGAATCTGCCGAGGAAGAAACTAGCAACCCAGGAGCTTCTACTTGAGGCTAGCAAGCGGAGGGTTGCTTTTGCGCTGCTCCAGGAGCCTTATGTGGGTGGGATCAGGAGAATGCGAGACTACCGGGGAGCGAGAATTTACCAGTGCGCTGAACAAGGAAGTGGAACTGTGAAGGCGGCAATAGTCGTCTTGGACAACGAACTCGACGTCACACAGTGTCCAGAACTCACCACCAACAACATCACGGTGGTGAGGATCCGAACCAGCGCCTGGGAAATCGCAGTAGTCTCGTTCTATTTTGAACCTGACCAGCCCATAGAGCCATACCTGGAGCACCTCAGGCGGATTCGCGAGGATCTGGGTCAAACCAGATTAGTTATGGGTGGGGACGCCAACGCCAAGAGCAACTGGTGGGGCAGTGCGGTTGTCGACGACAGAGGCGAGGAAATGTCCGGGGTGTTGGAGGAAATGGGCCTTCAGGTGCTCAACGTCGGCAGCACTCCAACTTTTGACACCGTCAGGAGGGGCAGGTCTTACACCAGCGTTGTTGATGTGACGGCCTGCTCAACCGACATGCTGAGTCTGGTGGATGACTGGAGGGTTGAAAAAGGCATCACGAGCTCGGACCACCACGGTATTGTTTTCAAAATTAACCTAATTAAGTCAATAGGAATAAATATAAACAGAACAACCAGGGTATTTAATACAAAAAAAGCGAATTGGAGCCAATTTCGTGAGAAATTGGCCCAATTAAAAACCAATAAAAATTTTAATACATTAAGCATCAATAATAGTACAAACAAATTAGAATTAGAAAATAACATAAACACATACATAGATATAATAGTTAGAACAAGCCAGGAAACAATACCCAAAATCAAAACAAGTAATAAATTCACCTTACCGTGGTGGACCACCGAGCTCGCTGATATGAAGAAAGAGGTCAACACCAGAAGACGTCGCATCCGGTGCGCAGCACTGATTCGGAGACAGGCTGTCGTTGAGGGGTACCTGAGGGCCAAGGAAGCTTATGAAACCCGGGCTAAGCAGGCGCAGATCGATAGTTGGAAGGGGTTCTGCGAAAAGCAGGACAGGGAAGGAGTCTGGGAAGGCATATACCGGGTTATCGGGCGGACTGCCAAACGGCAAGAAGACCTGCCACTGATGAAGGACGGAGTATCACTCAGCCCCCAAGACTCGGCCAGGCTATTTGCTGAGACCTTCTACCCGGAGGACCGAGAAGAGGGAGAAAATGCTGACCACCGTAGGACTCGAGAAGCGGCCAGTCGTGTAAACGAGTGGACGCATGATGAACACCATGACCCGCCGTTTACACCTCTGGAGCTGAGAACTGCGGTGGAAAGCTTTAACCCGAAAAAGGCACCCGGGGCGGATGGTCTCACAGCCGAGATGTGCCGAAGCCATTTTCCAGGATCCGGGGATGTTCCTTGCTCTGGCAAACAAGTGCCTCGAGTTGGGTCACTTCCCTGGGGCCTGGAAAGTGGCTACAGTAGTGATGCTCCGGAAACCCGGAAAAGACACCTACACCACCCTGAAGTCCTACAGGCCGATCGGCCTCCTACCAGTCCTGGGCAAAATTCTGGAGAAGTTAACGGTAGCTCGTCTCAAGTGGCATCTGATCCCGCGGTTGAGTACTCGCCAGTTTGGTTTCATGCCCCAGAAGAGCACTGAGGACTCCCTCTATACAATGATACAACATATCAACGCAAAGCTAGACGAGAAGAAGCTGATCACTGTTATCTCACTTGATATAGAGGGAGCCTTCGATAGCGCATGGTGGCCGGCCATTAGAACCAGACTGGCTGAGGAAAAGTGCCCGGTGAATATCAGACGGCTGCTGGACAGCTACCTGGACGACAGAAGTGTCCGGGTCAGGTATGCAGGGGCCGAGTACCAAAGAAGGACGACAAAGGGGTGCGTGCAGGGTTCGGTTGGCGGTCCGATCCTCTGGAATCTGGTGCTGGATCCTCTGTTGAAGGAGCTCGAAGAGCGGAGTTACCACTGCCAGGCTTTTGCCGATGACGTGGTGCTCATATTCGACGGGGATACAGCACTGGATGTCCAAAGACAGGCCAATGCCGCCCTCGAATTTGTTCGGGGGTGGGGCATCAGAAATAAGCTGAAATTTGCTCCACACAAAACATGTGCGATGGTAGTAACGAGGAAGCTGAAATATGATGTCCCACTCCTGAGCATGGGCGGGGTCGACATTGGCATGTCTGAGGAGATCAAGATCCTGGGGCTGACTGTGGACCACAAGCTCACCTTCAACTTGCATGTTGCTAGCGTCTGTAGGAAGGCAATCGCCTTCTATAAACAGTTGTCTAGAGCAGCCAAGGTGAGCTGGGGTCTACACCCCGAAGTAATCCGCAGTATATATACTGCGGCGGTGGAACCGGTAATACTGTACGCGGCCAGCGCGTGGGCGCCGGCAGCCAGGAAGGCAGGAGTGCAGAAAGAGTTGAATTCAGTTCAGCGGGGGTTCGCTCAAAAGCTCTGCAGATCCTACCGCACCGTTTCGCTAAACGCCGCTCTTGTGCTGGCTGGGTTACTCCCACTCGACCTCCGAATACAGGAAGCAGCCGCACTGTACGAGGCAAAGAGAGGAGTACCTCAGCCATCGCTAGCTGGTTGTGAGGTGGAGCGTGTGGTGGCGTTTGCGGAGACTCCGCACCCGGCGAAACATATGGCCATGGGGTTCGTGAGTTTGGTAGACCAGTCACTTGTGGAGGCCCACAACAGCCAGGATATCCGGTTTTTTACCGACGGCAGCAAGATAGCGGGCAAGGTCGGAGCAGCACTGTCCCTGTGGGACAGGGAAGCCGAGACCAAGTCCGTGAAGCTTTGCTTGCCGACGTGCTGTACGGTCTACCAAGCAGAACTCCTGGCCATATGCGTAGCGACACGCCATATACTGCGGCGACAGGAGGGAACCTTTGGTATCTATAGTGACTCGAAGGCCGCATTGGAGACGGTCACAAACCAGGGTTCCCTCCACGCCCTGGCAGTGGAGGCGAGAGCGAACCTCAGCGTGGCCTTATCCCAGAGCAAAGATGTTTCCTTGTTCTGGATAAAGGCACACGCTGGACTGGATGGCAACGAGCGCGCAGACCACCTTGCTAAGGAAGCTGCCCTTAAATTGAAGAGAAAGCCCGATTACGACCGCTGCCCGGTTTCATTCGTCAAGCGACAGATCCGTATGGGGTCGCTTGACGAATGGAACCGACGGTACAAGGATGGTGGAACCGCCTCGGTTACAAAAATTTTCTTCCCAGACGCAATAGAGGCCTTCAGAACAGTCAGCACGTTGAAGCCAACAGGGGTCGTTACGCAAATAATGACGGGGCACGGTGGGTTCTCCGAATACTTGCATCGCTTCAAGTGTAAGGAGAGCCCATCGTGTATCTGCGACCCGAGTGCCGTGGAGTCGGTTCCGCATATTGTTTTTAAATGTCCTGTTTTTGAGAAGGAAAGGTGTGAGCTGCAACAAAAAATTGAGACCGAATTAAATGTTAACACAGTTAGCGAGTTAATTAAAAATAAAAAAGTACAAAGAGTAGTTTTGGAATACTGCACAAAAATAGCCACTAGAGTGATAGCAAGGAATAAGGTAACGTAAGATTGGACTTACATTATATATAGATTTATATATGATGATAAGCATAGAAAGTAAATAGAATAAGAAATAGATAAATCAAAGAGAACCGAGATTAAAGTAATAAAAGTCACTCAAAATTAAAGCACATTTTTATAATAAGGTCTCTGACTACGTCAGGGGACAAGTAGCGCGGCAGGAGTGTGGTTTTAGTCAGTAAGAGTCTGACACTGTTCGTCCATGAGGATTTCCCACTCCTGCCAAAAAAAAAAAAAAAAAAAAAAAAAAAAAAAAAAAAAAAAAAAAAAAAAAAAACCTAACCTAACCTAACCTAACCTAACCTAACCCAGAGTCCGCGGCTTCCCCCCGCGACGATAGCACGCATACAAGGTTGCTCCGCGCTCGAAATCGCAAAAAAATTTAAAGAAAAATACGAAATAGTGGGTTTTTCTTACGGAATTAAGCCAAGTGAACCACCAAAATTTGCGGGAAAGTGCGGGCAATCCGATAGTGTAAAGTGCGCAATTGGAAAATTAGTGGAAAAGTGCGAAAAGCGCTAAAAGGTGCAAAAGTGCAAAAATTGAAAACTTAAAAAATTAACGCTGCGGAAATAAGATCGACGACACCAACATTTTTTGGTGTCAAACGACGCGTCTTGCCGACGCCCACAACTTTAAGCTGCTTCCCGATTTTTCCGCGCCACGCGCTTGGAGAAAATCGGGAAAAACCAGTCACCACGTGGCCACGTGCTGCCGGTTCCAGTCAAGTGTGGCAGAAACCATCGAGCGGCTTCGGAAGAGGACGACGAGCCCAGCAAAACGACGCTTCGATCTCCGGAAAAGGTGAAGTGGCTCCAGAGATATTAGGTTTTTAAAATTCTCTTAATTTTCAAAAATTAATATTATATTATCTGTCGCGACGACCCCCCAATTTTAATTTAGTTTCGGAAGGGCTCATACGGGTTCTATATAACTATAAAATTTTAGCGTTCTATCATATATACTTTATGAGATACGATTTTTCGAAATTTAGGGGTAGATTGGAGGGGTATTAAATAACCACCTGGTATATCTGGAATTACTACCTAAAAATAGTATAAGTTATCTATAGTATTAGCATTAAGTTTCAAAAATTTTTGTTGTGTAGTTTTTGTGCTGTGGCCTTTTTTGCCAAATATAGGGTGTTTTTTGGCTGTATTAAATCAGGGGTGAGTTTTCGAAGATCAACGTCATCATACCTGGATCGGACTCTTCAAGCCCGACCCAGAGAGCCCAAACTTTGCCGGTTTTGGCCAAACAGTGCCAATTCTGTGCAAACGGCCGCCATTTTGGGCGCCATCTTCGAAAACTTGCTCCTGACATAGCTCCGGACTCTGTTGACCTAGGAAGTAGCGGTTTCCACGGCTGTATTTGGGAGGGCAATACCTGTCCTGTCCGCCTGTTTGCATGCGTTTTGGCGCTGTTGGTTTTCAGGATCCTGAAAACCACCCTGCGCGCTAGAGCGGGTGAGGCCAGGCCAGAAAAGTCCAAACACGGACGTTCTGCGGCTATTGGAAGGGAAGATAGCCCGGGTTTGAGATTGACTTTGACAGTTCTCGAACTGTCAAACACTTTTTCAAACCCGTGTAACTCCCGAACCGTTGGTCGTGGAGCGTTCGGGTTTCCGTTTGGGGCGTTGGCTTGCCTTCTCCTACCTGCCTTGCGCTTTTTGGGGGTTTTCAGGACCTGAAAATTTTTCGGCCTGAAAGCTGTTCCAGGGGATAGGTCGCGTTGCGCCCAGTCTGAAAAGCCCAAGCACGGATGTTCTGCGGCCAGTGGGTGGGGAGATAGACCAAGTTTGAGACTGACTTTGACAGTTCTCGAGCTGTCAAACGATTTTTCAGACTTCGCTAGCTCCCGGACCAGTGGTCGTATAGCTTTCGGGTTTTCTTTAGGGGCGTCAGCTTGTTTTTCCCTACTTGCCGGAAGCCATTTCAGGAGCTCTTTCAGGAAAACAGGTTTTCAGCCTGAAAATTATCCAGGGGGGTAGATTGAGTCGTGCCCATTCAGGGGAACCCAAGCACGACGGTATTCGGACGGACGGTTCCGGAGATAACCGCAGGTAGCTGGATTCTGGGCGCCATCTTGGATTGGTGACCTGAACTTCGGCTGGCTGTATCTCGGGAACCCTTTGAGCTAGAGCAGTCGAGTTTGGGTTCGTCTGGGGGGGCTCGGGGAGACCTATCACCTGGTCGATAGAGACCGACTCTAGGTAGAGTCGAAAAATTTAATTTTGTAAATTTTCAAATATTTCGACGAAAGACGATCCTGTAGGCTCCTGGACACCGGATGGTGCTCTGGTATACTTTTTAGTGAATTAGTAATTAAGAAACCGGTAGAGCAAGGCTCTATTGATATTTATTTGGACTGTACTCTCATAGAGGCTGCATTTTCTGACAGGCAAATATTGACTGCATCATTCTGTTGACCCACTGATATTTTATCAGTGGAACTGACGGGGGCGCGCTTGTTGACCTCCCAGCCACGTACGCAGACAGTTGAGAGGATTCATCGAATCCACTATTAGTTATTATTTGACTTTATACACTTTAATTTATACACTTTTATTTTAATTTTTTATTTATCACATTTACAATAGACTGGGGTACTTTTTACAATACCCTATTGACGTCGGACTGGTTTAAATCCGAATCCTGCAAAGCAAAATGCATTTAGGCATACGTACACCCGCCAAAAAGCCGGAAAGCCGGCCAAACAGGAGCCCACCGAATGCCACAGTGGAGGCTGGACCCTCCACTCAAAGCGTCCGAAGAAGTGTGGGTGAGTGGGAGGCTGGGCAGCCGGCAAGGAGACCGACTCCTCCGGTCAATACAACATTTGAGAAGAAAGCGACAGAAACGGTACCGATAAAGCGGACACCGGAGACGACACGACGGGCATCCGTCGAACTAGTCAGTCTGAGTCCGCCTGTTGTGAGAACTAGGGTTGCGGAGGCCAGAATATGCCTGATAAAAATAAAGACCCATCTGACAAATTCAAAGAATTTAAAGAGGGAAATAAAGGATGAGGTCAAGGCCCAAGCTGACCGACTCTACCTGCTCGTGAAGGAGTCCGAGCAGGAGAAAGGACGAGCCCCACCGCAAGTTGTATCGACTGAAAGCAAAGGGACACAAGCGCGAGAAGAAGATACTGAGGTTACCAGCGCTAAGGCAGAGATAGAATCTCTCAAATCGGTTTTGGAAGACCACAGCCGAAACCTCCGGGAGAATAGTGCGAAGCTCGATAGGCTGAAAGAGGCACTACAGACTAGCGAAGCGCATATGGAGAAGCTCTCCTATGCTAGTGTAGCGGCAAGTCGGCCTATCGAGCTGCCAATAAAGCAGACGGCGCTCCACTCCATCGTGGTCTCCTCGAGCAAAGAAACCGAAACGGGAGATCAAATAATCGACCATATTAGGAAGGCGGTAAACGCGAAGGACGGATGGGTCAAAGTAGACAGAATTCGGAAAGCAAAAGATAGGAAGGTAGTGCTAGGGTGCAAAACGGAAGAGGAAAGAGAGAAGATAAAGGAGAGATTGATAAGTGTGGGGGGGATGTTGAAGGTTGAGGACGTCAAAAACAGAGACCCACTGGTGATTCTGAGAGACGTCCTAACCTACAACACAGACGAAGACATCCTCAAGGCTCTTCATAACCAAAACCGGGATGTATTTGAGGAGCTTAAGAAAGAAGATGACCGGGTAGAGGTACTGTTCAAAAAGAAAACGAGGAACCCTCACACACACCACGTAGTCCTCAGGGTCTCCCCTAAACTATGGAATAGACTGCTGGAAAGACAGGCCATACATTTAGACCTGCAAAAAATTCGAGTGGCTGACCAGACTCCACTGGTCCAGTGTTCCCTGTGCCTTGGTTTTGGGCACGGACGACGCCTGTGTAGGGAACAAGTGGAAAAATGTAGCCACTGCGGGGGCCCTCACATGAGGACGCAATGCGCTGACTGGCTGGCCGGAGCAGCTCCTTCCTGTTGCAACTGTGTGCGAGCGAAGCTGGAGAACGCGGAACATAATGCGTTCAGCGACGAATGCCCAGTTAGAAGGAGATGTGAGGTTCTGGCCAGAGCCAGGGTAGCGTATTGCTAAGGTGGTCACTGGCGAAAGGGCAGGCACCCCAACCAGAAGTTATGCAGTAGCCCAAGCCAACCTACAAAGAAAGGAACTGGCGACCACCGAACTCTTTTTAGAGGCCAGTGAGCGAAACATCGCATGGGCACTGATCCAGGAACCGTATGGGGGGGGGGGGCTAGGAGTATGAAGAGCTACCGAGGTGCGAGAATCTACCAGTGCGAGGTTGAAGGAAGTGGGACGGTAAAGGCGGCAATAGCCGTCTTTGATGATGACTTGGATGTCATTCCGTACCCGAAACTCACCACTAACAACATCGTTGTGGTGGGGATCCGGACCAAAGCCTGGGAAATCGCAGTAGTCTCTTATTACTTTGAGCCAGGTAAACCCATAGAACCTTACCTGGATCAGCTGACCGATATAAAGTTGGAGCTGGGCACCGGACTACTGCTGATAGGCGGAGATGCCAATGCAAAGAGCACCTGGTGGGGAAGCACCATAGAAGACCCCAAGGGAGAAGAGATGTCCGGGACCCTTGAAGAGTTGGAGCTTCAGGTACTGAATACTGGCGATACGCCGACCTATTACACAGTAAGAGGCGGCGTTGTATACAAGAGCCATGTGGACGTCACGGCGTGTTCGCTCGAGCTTTTTGACATGGTAGACGGCTGGCGAATTGACACAGGAATGACGAGCTCGGACCATAACACGATTTTATTTAATGTAAAATTAAAAAGGGAAAAAGGGATTAGCATAAACAGAACAACTAGGAAGTATAATACCAGAAAAGCCGATTGGGAAAAATTTAAAACAAAACTGGGGTTATTGAAAAGCGAAAATAGCATAAACTTAAATAATATAA